>JAZGTK010018869.1:0-11646 GCA_036877625.1 Ambastaia sidthimunki | reverse complement strand
AAAAAACGTTAAAAAAGTTCTGTACTTTCACTATCGAATAATTTTTTTCCTCTGTTGATAGACTTTTTTTAAAGTAGCCTAAAACAAATTGAAGAATTATCATATGGGCTGACAGGAAAATAGTGCGCTTGGTTGTCATGGCGATGATGTTGTTGGTGGCACTAATCTACACTGAACCAGAGCATCAGAGTCGCATTTGATACTAGGGACAGACCCGGCATATTTGAGCTATACTTTACTGTTCTGTACTGTATTTTACTGTACTGTACTGTATTTTACTGTACTGTACTGGTGTTTCTGAACATCCACATTCTCTAAAGAGACTAAGAACCTTTAGACTAAGAATCATAAGTAAATATGCTAAAACAAGCTCAATAATCTCTTCTTCATCATATAATATGCAGTGAACTAGCTGACAGTAGGCATTTTTTTCTTTAACAATGTTCTTTTATTGAGCAAAAGTACACTGTTGAAATTGTAAATGTTGATAAACCAAAAAATTCAAAGGTGAAACTGATATGGTTAAATAGATAACATCAGTTATATACCAATCAGCTGCGATTCTTGTTTTCATTAACTAGCATTTCATGATAAATTAATTTATAATCTCATTAATGTGGGGAATAATTTCCAGCTAATCAATGTAGAAGGTCAACATTACTGGTGAACGAAATGACGTCCATAATAACATCTGATGAATAAAACATCTGATAAATGTTAATGAACGATATATCACAAGGTTAAATGTTATCTCTTAAACTGAATATACAAGAACGACAAATGTCAGAGATTACAGTAAATAGACACCACACAAACACACATACACTTCTGCCATGCATTGTCAGTGCATTGTAACACAGTCAGTATTGTGACAATACTCTGGCTCTTGTATCTCTTTGGAGAGATTATGTTTGTGATATTGTATCGCTGTTATCCATGAGATATGTGCGAAAGTATGTGTGCCATTGTATCACGTGTTAAAACTGGAACATAATGTAAGATTGTTACTAAACTAAAACAGTCTTGCAGATTAAAACAAAGCTGTGGTCTGCAAAATCTACAATAAAAATAAGCAACATTTCACAAGATCAATGCTCCCTACTGTAGAAAAACACACCAACCCTTATTAGGGAACCTGGGATTTTCTCTCTTCTAGTACAGTCTAGTACAGAACATGACATTAACAATCAATACTGACATGCACATATTTAGACTTTTGTACATGATTTATCAGTGTACAATCACTTTTTGTTTTTTACCAAATTCTGGTAGGTAATGCCCACTTTTCACTATCCATAAATACTGTCCTACCCCTGCTGGAGTCTCGGGGAGAGCTGGAGTCTGTCCAAATATCTGGGCCGAGGCAGGAACCACCCTGACCAGATGTCACAATCCAATCCAGTTTGTTTAGTTGTTTTTTTTTTTATTTCCAAGGCATCAACATAGAAAATGTTGAAAAATAGGCTGCCAATGATGGTTATAAAACAATAAAACAACTGTGAATGAAAATACTATAAAATTTACAACTATTTCCCAATGGATAAACTCAAGTTCTGACCTGTAGTTCCTCAATAAATACCCTGTTTCAATTCAATTTATTTGTATAGCACTTTTTACTGTTTCAAAACAGGTTTCCAAAGAATAGTGCCGTATAAATTGTCGTTTTTCAGTTGTTTTTTTGTAGACTTTTTTGTTGGCTCTTATGGCAAAATGTTAAATGCTGTAAATTTGTTGCTTTATAAAAGCATTTGCTAAATAAATAAATTTAAATCCCCCAATGAAAAAAGGCAGTGCAAGCTAGCAAATATTTTAAAATGAGTTTTAACCAATATGAGTATATAATAACTTAATCTTAGTAGATGGGTTTATAATAATAATTATATTGATTCTAATATGAAAAGTGTAGAAACAGGAATCTATGCAATATAAAGAGTCAGCTGCAGTTGTTGCATGAAACACTAGTTATGGCTGCAATGACAGGTGGGAAATACACCTGGAATTATGTCAGATGACAGAGGTAAACTTGTTGTGAGTATTCTTTCATGTATGTGGATGAAAACGTGCATTGTTTGTCTCTGTTCTTGCGAGCAATGTAGTAAACCGTTGCTTATCTATCTCAGCTGGTATTAAAGCTGAAGTCAAGGATACATGGGCATGTGAAGAGACTCGGCTCAGTCTCGCTCACAATGACCTCAGTTGGGTAATTCAATTCTGGAGCTGTAATAGAACTCTGTGAAGTGTGTCGGAGCTGTGATTGCGCACAACATCCAATCTGCAGAGATAAAGCTACACAACCCTGCCAGTCTGATAAAGAGGAGCTTTATTATAAACCTTCTGCTGTGGTGCTCACAAGACTGTATACTTACAGGTGAACGTTTCTGAGTTCTCCTTTCTGCAGATGTGTTGCCTTGTTGTCTTCATGATCTTCTTCATGCTCTTTGCTTCTCTGAATGATTAACATCTATTATGTTTTAGCTGGGTTTATGAAGAAAGTGTCTAAATTATTTAAGAAACATAAACACTATTGCAAATAACTCTGAACAGTTTTGGAGAGCCACAGTTATATATACTACAAGGTTAAGTGTGATTCTACTGAACTAGGCATTTAAGCGTAAAGAAAATAAGAATTCTCATGTATCTTCCTCAAGTAAAAGCAGAACTGCTCATATTTGACATCCTGTGGCTGCAGTCTGGCACAATTTCACCCTGTATATATTCCTATTAAATGAAGTCATCTGAGATCTCTGCACGTCATTGTTTGCAGAGTGTTTTCGAAATCATAAAACCACAGGATTCTCTTCACATTACTGGAAATGTAATTTCAATATAAACATCAATGTTACAATACACGTCTTTTCTCATTTTCATGAAATTTGCATGAATCATAAATCTAACCACAAATCTACTTATACTAGTGGGGAAAACTCCTTTTGCTTCATGACCAACATTTACATTAAACATCAGTTTGTGACCCAATGTGGTACCAAAATTCTTAATATACAAAAATATCTATCAATCAAACATAGAGTATTAATACTGCTATGACGTTCATGGGCCCGACAACATGTATATAGAAAACACACAAACAACAGCTAGCATAGTAAACACCGGGACACATATTGTACTAGTATTATCCTTAGGAAATGACTACATTGTTTGATTGTATCATTTGAACATCGTTCATTGTTTCCTCCCTCATAAATGCTGATAATGTCTTTATTATTAGCTTCTAAATCAAGATTAGTCACGTTTTATTACTGTCATTTTGTCTTTTCTGTGGTGTCTGCTACTCTACAGACTGTCTGTGTGTCACCACCATTTATAAATGAAAGACATGAAAGGGGGTTGATAGTCAGATACAGGGTAATGTAAGAACATTTCCTCAAAACATGCAGAAGTGTTGACATAACATGTTTAAACCATGTTATGGTACTGTAATAGTTAAATTCAGTATATTTGTCACCCCTAAGATCATGTACTTGTTGTGCCAACAAAACGTGACAAATGTAGTGGCTTGCCATTATTTTATCTTTGTTTTTCCTTGTTACACACTGAGATTTACCTTTATGGTTTTGCTGAACTGTGGTACATTGCTGAGTTCAAATCCCAATTGTAATTACGTTTAAAGGTCGGATGGATCATTTGCAGTGTGCTCGAAGGGCCTTTCCCCAACAACAGCAATATTGTTGCAGGATGGGTTTCTGTATGTTTTTTTTTTCATTTGCACAATGAACCGTTTTCCTGTGGAACAATGCAGAGCAGATTTTCCATCAGATAAAAAACCTTCCCAATCACCCGAGCTGATGAGTGTGATCACAAACATTCAGTTCTGTTTGCATGAGAGCAGTTAGTACAGCATGTCGCCTTTTGGCACAAATTGTAACATATGAAAGATACAGTATGTTATTGTAGTATATGCAGAAAAGAGACTAATATGCTTTTTATTCAGTGCAGAGCTTACGTGTGAAACGTGATGTAGACAAGCAATAAGGGTAATCAATTATCATTTAACTACAATCAAAACAGACTTTGCACATGAAGTATGAATCACAAAGGCTAAATATATCTGAATTTATCAGGCTTCTGTTTCATAACAGCAGTATGACTGAGTTCATATCTGAGAGGTTATTAAGCCGGAAAAACAATTAAAACCCTCTAAATAGAAACTTCGTATCTGATCGTATCTGAAGTCTATTTTATCATTATTTTATCATATTTTGAGTCAAAAACAGACTACTGCCATAAAGGTTTTCAGTATTTAACCTGGACAGACTACAGGTCACTGCTGAGGACTAAATATCACGTGTTTAATACACTTGACATAATGTAGATAAAGCGAAACAGTGAATGACAACTGACAGCTGTATTCTGCCCTCCTGTGGCCAAATGGTGATTTTTATTGTATTGCTATTCTTTATTTTCTACAGAACAATAAAATACATTACCCATTAATACATGCAAATCTTTCTTTTTTACAATCAGCATTTTAGGGTTTTAGAATACTTGAGCATATGAAGTAATTTTTTCCTGCCAACGCCATAAACATGATTAAATAAATGTCTTTTTAACTAAATTACTTTTATACTTATAGCAAAATAATAATTGCTAGTTTAGCAGTTTGTGTGTTAGGATATGAAATCATCTGGTTTCTAAAGAAAGGTTCTTTATTCTTTCCCCCTTAGAAAAACTATTAAAACCACATGAAAAGACAAAAGCAGTTTTCTGTGTGATGTATTCTGTAGTTTTAATATCCTTTTTAAACTGTTTCTATTGATATGAATAAAACCTGGTTTTATTCCAATATTATTTCGTTTACATCTGAAAAAACACTAAAGCATGTGTCTGCACTAAAGCAGTGATTACTGCAGGATCAGTGAGTATGCGCAGATATGCAGTACACACCTACCCCAACATGTTTGTGCCTGTCATCTTGAATTTAATCTTTCAGCAGTCCAGCTCAATTTTGTCTTAGTGAGTGGAGAGATGCCATAACCAGCAGCATTCTCTGTTCTATACTCAACTAACTTTGAAAACCTGCACAATGCCGGACAACAGCTGCAACGAGTCCATAGACAAAATCCTTCAAGATGCTCCGATTGCAAGAAAAGCACTTCTAGACAACCACAGCAATCTGCACAAGGTGGCTGATTACTGTCAGAACAAATATTTAAATGTAAGCTCTATTTTTCGCTTTTTACATACATCAGTTTTAAGAGAATACAATTCACATACAATTTTTAAGATTTTAAATAACAAATAAGGTAAATCTGAAATGTTTCTTGATATCATGGGATAATAAATGTTTAGATATAGCAAAATTACTGTGGTGTATTTTACATGAAATATATCAAATATATTATATTGTAACATATACATTTGTATGTTGTCATGGTGACATACGTACTCTTTAATGGGTATGAATGATGTTTGAATATTACAACTTTTACTGCAACTTCATAAATTTATCGCACCAACAGCAGAATTCATTTCACAGGGCCGTTTATGTTCATTATTAGTTCTTCACGTGAATTACTGAAAACCTTCTACTTCAGGCTATCAGTTCTGTGCTGATTGGACTGATAGCGCACAAGCCTAAACAAGGCTGTGGTATGTCTTCCATGCAAACTGTTCTTAACATGTTTGTCTAGGAATTCATCTCTGTATCCTGGAGGTCTAATATATTGAATGCAGTGTGCTAGAGCCTTTCATATCATTCATTCTGTAGATCTTTTGTATGAATGATTTTTCACCATCACATTGACTTATGTGAGGTAATGCTGTAATATTTGGCTCATTTTTGTGGCTTACATATATAAACTTAAGCATTATTAATGAAAACTAAGGACCGTCTGTTACCTTCTGTTTATCTGATTAGAATAAGCAGAACTAATTGCCACAGATCTACATTATTTATGCTGCAAGTGATGGTTAAAAAATTAATTTACTGGAATCTAAAGAAGTTTCCAAAACTTCCTCACTTGCCTTGCTGTCCAGTCAATGACTTAAAAGACTACAAATATGATTTGTAGAAAAATAAGTGGGAAAAAAGGGAATTTATAAATTAATTTACTTCTTCTAATTTACTACTTCTTTATTTCCCTATATTCAGACACCATTTTTATTCCTTCAACCAGTTGCATGCAGAGAATTGTGATATAATACAGAAAGTAAAGTAACTCTATACTGCATCCAGATGAAGGCAGGACACAGACATGGGCTTCAAATTGCTTGGTTTTGGACGCAACAGTGTTCCAGAGTTTAGTTTCAGTTTGACCTATGATTGTCATGTAAAGCACTTTTTGCAGTTATCCACCTCATGAATGACAAGTTTAATGATGATTAATAATGAAATGGATTCAGATTATGTTTTATTGACATTTAGGTGGAGAATACCAGAAGTGTCATTGAAGAGTCCAAAGCTCTCACCACTCAAGCTCTGGCCAGTGTCACATACCAGATAAACAACCTGGCCACTTCTGTACTGAAGCTTTTAGATGCACAGACCATTCGACTGAAAAAGATGGAGTCTTCTGTCAACATGCTGAGTCAGGTTAGTTTAGCAGCAGTTAACAAACCACCAGAATCTCTAGACATATGATGCCAAATTTTGCTAGGGGCAGAACAACGCTAGAAATCTTAACACCGTTCACACAGTTGATGCTCTTGATTAAAGGGGGGATTATAATGTTGTCAAAGTAACACAGTGAGCAAATTTCGCCTTATGTTGTTCACTTTCAGACAGTTGACATGTACAAGGAGAATATAGCACGCAGGGAGATTGGAGTGTTAACCACACCATCTAAAGTTCTCCGAACTCTAAAGAAAGTTCCTCCATCAAATGGACTGGAACCCTTACGCAGCTACAGACGTGTTCCAATATCTTATACTCGCCTAGACAAACTGGGCCATGGACACTGGGAGAGCAACAAAACTGTAAGTAAAAAATATTTCCACACATTTTAAAGTTTTTTTTACATTATATTTACATTGAAAAAGAGGGTTATTGTCATAAAGCATCATGTAACATAAGTACAAATTAATTTGGACAGGTTAAGTGATATTTGCATTCTTGCATATATGCAGGTTTTTTTAAACAATCAGTCTCTAACTATACTGGACATTTAAAATACTTTTTTGCCAATCTTTTAAATCGAAGGAAGAGTCAATAGAAACAGACAACAGAGAGTCTTTTCAACAAATTAGCACACAGGAGTCTAGCACCTTCAGCTGGTAAGTAGAGTTTCAGATTTTAAACCATTTAAAAAACATTGCAGATGTATTTAATCAATTACTTTACTTGCAACAATGATGCTAAAGTGGTATTTGTCAACATGGTTGCAAAGGTGTTGCAAGAGTCAACTCTTGCCTAACAACTAGGATATATTGGATTTACAGTCCTACAGTCTTTTTAGCAGTACTATAGAATTAGTCTCAGTATTGATGTGTTCTGCTGTTTCAGGTCTTTTCTGGGTATTGCGGTTCCTCCTCCATCCGTGCCTGACTGGGTGGGTTCTAATATCACAGCTCCTCCGGACCCCACTCCAGTTTCACCATCTCTTTTAGTCTTGTCTGACTGCTCCCCATCTCTTCCTCCATATGCCTATCCAGATTTATCTATGCTGCCTCCTCCACCTCCTCCAGATAATGAGATGGGGGAAGCTCCACCTTCCTCTCCTCATCAAAACAACATGGAAGGCCACAGTATATCAATGACTTCAGCACATCCTCCACCTCCACCCACTCAGGGCAACATGACTATTCCACCTCCACCTCCTCCCACTCAGGGCAACATGACTATTCCACTTCCTCCTCCACCTCCTCCCACTCAGGGCAACATCACTATTCCACCTCCTCCTCCACCTCCACCCACTCAGGGCAACATCACTATTCCACCTCCTCCTCCACCTCCTCCCACTCAGGGCAACATCACTATTCCACCTCCTCCTCCACCTCCTCCCACTCAGGGCAACATCACTATTCCACCTCCTCCTCCACCCCCCCTTCAGGGCAGAACGGGTGTTCCTCCACCTCCTCCTCCACCTTTTTCTAGCTCTGTGTACAGCTCATCAGTACCCCCAGCGTCACCTCCTCAGAATAGCCCCATGGTGCCACCACCTCCTCCTCCTCCTAATACAGGTGGAAAATTTGTTCCACCTCCTCCGCCTCCCCCTCCCCCAAAATTTTAAATTTAATGTTAACTTTATGTGTAAGACTATAAAACTTTTTTTTTACTTTTTATGGTATAAAGTTTTCTGTTATATTCTTTCTTTGTATAAAGCAATGTGTATAAAAGCAGACCTTTTATTAATAAAAATATATTCTGTTTGCAGATAAAGTGAAATGTGTGTCCACTGCAGACAGGGATCGAATTATGAGTCATTAAGGATCACCATGTGTTTATTTAGATATTCATTTAGATATCACCATGTGTTTATTTAGGTGACACCATTATGAGTTATGATAGCATGTAATGGAATAAAATAAAGAGGAGTTAGTGGACATTTGTAGCATCTTTCAATGTCTGGTAAAAAGAAGTTTATGTTAAACTCTTGTATTTTTAGGAACATACGGCGTTTCCTCTTGCAGTTTAGAATCTCAGTTCAGAATCTTGATCGTGTTAAATCTGAAGATTTAACTGAAAAAATATTTAATGTAAAGAAACTTTTATAGTTGCATACATGTGTACACACTCAAATCTACAGCTGTTTAGATCTATTACTTCAAAATGACGGGTGCCCTGAAAACAAACGGAAAACCTATTTAGACACATCTGTTAAATAATTACTTTAACGCCTGTAATCACTACAGTAAGTCTATTCGAAACAGCGCTGAGAACAGTAACACTTACCACATGACCAACTCATCTACGCTTTACTTCAACGATCAGAGGAATAATTTATGCTTGAATTATTTTATCTGAAACAGAATAAAAACTGTGAACATAGAACAATTGTTGTTTTATCCCGTGTGACTAATGAAAGATAATTTCCGGGCCACCGTAGCCCCGCCCATTCCTTAACTCAGTATCGTGTAACCTGTTATTCCACCCTTTCATTCTATTTCTGTGTTTTACGGTTGTATACACGAACAAGTCGCTTAAGCGGAATTATTTCTTCTCCTCAAATGGCAGAAAAGCTTTAACTGTGGTGTCCTGCACCCTCTTTTGGGTTAATGTGTATTCCGCTGTCCGCCCATAGCTTCTCCATGTCGGGGGTCATGGAGAACTGCGGGAGCAGAGAGCTGTTTGACGCCTGCAGGAGCGGAGACCTGGAGCGGGTGAAGAGGCTCGTGAGCCTGGAGAACGTCAACAGCAGAGACACGGCAGGCAGGAAATCCACACCACTGCATTTCGCTGCGGGTGAGTGAGCCCTGCCCTTCCATAAAATAGAAGAATAGAATACAATATTTTCTATTCAGTTTTTAAAGATTCTTTTCTATTTTACATTATATTATATATTCTTCTGTTCTATTTCAAGAGTAAGTTCTGTTCTTATTATTGTATATTCTGAACATCATTAATACCATTATGGTATTATAAAAAAATGTAAATATGGTTAAAATTGCATAAAATGAATGACTACTGTGATACAAGAGACAGAAGCTTTTTAACATTTGCATAGGCAGCTAAACTATAAATATGTATCAATATATAAGTTCTTGATTAACGATTTACAGTCAATTATGTTACAGTGCTGTTACATAATTATTTCAAACCACAACAAAGACATGTTGTGCTTAATGTTTAATTATTTTTGGACAACTTTTTTGACAACTTGTAATTTAATAGTGTTAGTATTGTTGTAATTATTGTATTTAATAGATGAAGTTTTAAATGTAAGCTTGGTTCTGTCAATCATCTCACAAGACTATGTAAAGCCGCCTACCTGACAAACTCCTCTATTCTAATTTGCCTCATTATATCCAATCTGTAGTCGGAGGAGGAGGGGTTAGATTAGAGCCCCTCCTTCAAACCAGACTCTTTCTGTTTATAAAACTAGACGGACAGGTGAACTAGTGAATTGTGTAATATAGAGGCTGTGAATTCTGAACAAATTCTAATCTTCCATATCTCAATAAATAAAGAGAGGACTGTAGATAAATAAGTACATTTGCAACATGGCATTCTGTCAAACAAAACACTTTACATGTTCCTCCATATGTTTTCAACAACCAGAACAGCTAGTTCTTCTGACTAACTTTTTATGGAAAATAGACTACTGTTCATAAAAATGTAATGAAGAAGAATCTTTCATAGATTTCAACACTCATTTTAATCATTCAATAAGACCCTGTCAGCACATCATTGTTTATTAAATTTGCCTTTTATTGTGTGATACTGAAGAAGTTCTCTAAACATTTCAGTACCCCAGTGTAACATTGAAACTGGTCCTGTTGAAATGGGGCTGTCAGTGAGTCCACAGCTCTGGGCGTCTGTGACAGTCTGCTCTTCTCTGGCAGGTTTTGGCCGTAGAGATGTGGTTGAATATCTTTTGCAGCATGGAGCCAACGTGCACGCCCACGATGATGGTGGGCTCATCTCTCTGCACAACGCCTGTTCTTTTGGCCATGCTGAAGTGGTCAAGCTGCTCCTTCAACACAAAGCAGATGCAAACTCCAGAGACAACTGGAGTTACACCCCACTCCACGAGGCCGCCATCAAGGGCAAAATTGACGTCTGCATTGGTAAAACTTCACTCATAAATAGTTTTATAATTATATTACGTTTACAATGTTGCGTTGTTTCAAAGAAGCTTTACTTATAATTAAGAGAAAAACACAGAAAACAGAAAAATTGAAATATAACAAAATATATGGTATTGCAAATGTTATTGTTCATTATAAGATAGATATTAATAAAACTAATTAGTGATACTAAGATTGTAATTGGTTTTCGAATGTAAAGTTGACTGAACTGATCATTTAAAGAAATAGATGTGCATCAGAAATATCTGTCATTGCATGCAAAGGCTCATAACTATCTCAGTGGTTTATGCGAAGGTAAGGTATCCAGACAGCTCACTAAAACAGTATGTATGTTTTAGCTTACATGGAGAAAGAAGATAGAATTTTATAGAACAGGACTATAATGTACAGGAATTTCCATTAAAACTATTAAAATATTTAAATGTTTCATAATGAAAAGAGAATGGTAGACAAAAGGTGAAATAGAAAAGTCTTTAAAACTAGTTAGCAAAAACAATATTAACAAGTTGCAAAACACTAATCCAAGCGTCAGCAGTTTACAGTCTAAAATCACATACATTTTTAATCATGACTATCATTGTTTTGATGACATAATGAGAAAATTACAGGAAACCCAGGACCCAAGTTTAATATTTTACTGCAAATATACCTTTTAACTTCCGGAATATGAAACATCTGTCACAACAGTTACAGTGCAATTAAAATATTTACAGAAAGCTTCATTTTGATTTTAATAGAAGATCAGAATGATATGAATCTCAAACATTCAACCTGGATTGTATTTTCATATGAACAGACTGATGTCACTGCATCCTGTTTGTTGTTGTCAGTTCTACTGCAGCACGGTGCTAAACCAACAATTCGTAACACTGATGGACAAACAGCACTGGATCTTGCTGAACCCTCCATCAAAGCTGTACTGACTGGTGAGTCTTTAGCACA
>JAZGTK010018868.1:0-11647 GCA_036877625.1 Ambastaia sidthimunki | reverse complement strand
GTTCTAGGAACGTTCAAAACAATTATATTCAAACATGTTTTTTTATATTTAAACATTTTAATAATAATAACATTTTGACATATGATATACAACGTTAAAAAACATTCCACAAACATTACTGCAAGAACGTTTTTGAGAACTTCAAGATAACTTTTAAAGAACGTTCCCTGTTAACTGGGGTAGCTGTAAATTATTATTGGCAATTGGTGAACTATTTTTTATTGAAATAGTTAATAGTAATAGTTAAAATGGTTAATAATAATAGTAATATTAAAATGTATCTACCTGTTGGGCTGTAGTGATGGACGCAGGACTCGATCCTGATCCACAGCTGTTATCCGGGAAGGTCCGATCGATTCCTCTGCCCATGTTTCCGTAGTTGTACATGTGTGCCATTAACTTTGCAGTAATTCAAAAGAAATAAATGGAGTAATTCTGTGTTTTTCTGTGTTAGATCTGCCTTCCCAAAAAATTCCTCCTGTTTATATCACTGACAATTCACGCAAAATTCAAAAGAAAGTAAAAAATCGTCCTTGTTGCGGGAAAACGGTACATTCCAATGCGGCACGCGTGGGGGAGTCTTAAAATCGCTGTCAAAATTCAAATGTTCATATGGCTGACAGCGAAAGAAACAAAAGTCGAAACACCTTGTGTGTTAACTTCTACTTTTATACAGGACTGGGGATTCCCGGTGATCGGGAGAATATAAATAGGTGATAAAGTACTGAACAGTTCTCGACCCTCCTAATTTACGGGAAATGGTGCGGCCAGCCTCCTTTCTGACGTATGATCACATGGAAGATGACGTACATGACCATATTTGGTTTCTTCCGGAAACTCTTGTTTGCGCCGGTGACAGCCGCTCTCGTATCGAAACTGGCATCAGATTGACGTTTTTAAAGCAGCGTTCGTTGTTCCTGTCGTAATTATTTGTGTATTCATTAAGAAAGTATTGCAGAATAGTATTTTCTTATACTAGCATGTGCTTTTTAGGTTAACGCCTAGTAAGCAATGTTTGTTTTAACCTAAATTAGTCACGCTAAGCGATGCACGTAGTTATTGGATGAGTAAAATCGAAAGTGGTTATTTCACCCATACTGAGGTTTCACCAAGTCCCAATGGAGACCACATTAAAGTGCTATAAATAAAACAATACATTCAATGAAATGAAGGGTCATTAAACTATTTTCACTGCTTCGCACTGTTTAGACGAATCGTCCCTACAAACATTAATGAAATGGGAAATAAATCAGCTACATTAGAAATGCATTCTGGTGAATTTTGAGGGCAGATGATTTAGCCACAGACACTTGAAACACTCGAAGCTCGTCTGTGCTTTGCAACAACGTTTCCCTAACGTATCCATTAAGTAACAAAAATGTTAATCGTTCAGTTTTTAAACGTTGCATTAACGCTATTGCTTGGTTATGAGAACGTTATTCAAGCCTTTTTTTTATTCTGTAACGTTTCAAACAGTTCCACATATATGATATATAACATTAAAAAACGTTCCACTAACATTTACTGCAAGAATGTTTTTGAGATCTTTGAAAGAAATTTTAGAGAACGTTAGTTAGCAATCTGAGAACATTCCCTGTAAACTGGATAAACGCAATAAATGAATAATCTTTATTGTGTTCTATTATACTACCGTTCAAAAACAATAGTGTTTGTTTTCACAAAATCTGCACCTTTTCAGAATAGTCGTAATGAATAATTTTAGATCTTGCACATTGTGTTTGAGAAATATCATTTGTAAAAATGAAACCACAGGGCTGAAGAAGATCATATTTAAAAATTCCCCTCTCAGTGTTTGAGGATTAGTTAATTTCCTTTGGTGTGATCTCACTGTCCCACTTGATTCCTGACCTTTCAAGTGGTATCGCTGTATTAAATCTCAGATATCTTCTGGCAAGATCTGGTTGTAACCAGAGCATTAGTGCACATGAAGTGAATTATGACCTAAGCAATAAGGAATGTTATGATGAAACACCCCTTTTGCAACGCTCTAAAACATGTGTTGACAGGCAGACATATTCCCTATTACATGGGATCTGCTGTTATCTGGGTTTGGTACTGATGCAAGCAAAAATATTACGTTCAGGATCCTAAACTGTGTCACTCCCCACTTTAAAAAAATATGACACTATTCTTTCATTTATCACAAATTTGTTGTAACGCCACTTCTTCTTTGTATACCATATAATAGGACTGAGTGCTTACTATTATGGAGGATTTAATAATAACTAATAATTTGCTTATTATTAGTGGATTGTTAATGAATTTATTTATAAGATGAATTATTCACCTGTTTTGATGTGTGCTGTATTTAAATGTTGCACTTACACAGTAAGAAAGAAGAAAAATCATTGTTTATAACTGGTCTTAACCTTTTAATTCTGGATTTAACTGGTGAACTGCTTGGCCTGTTACAACAAATACCCTGATGGACGACGTAATTGCACTCATACAACGACAATAAAAAACACAAGAAAAACAAACATATGTAAAAATGAATTAAAAAACTAACTAGTTGTCCTCTGTGAATTGTTTATTTGTTCGTTTGTTATTTGTCTGTATTTTTTATTTTGTAATTATTTATGAATGATTTTTTGAAAGTTACTAGTAAGCCTTTGTTTATGCCTTTATTTAAAGGAAAACAGTATTTTTTTAATAACGTTTTGTGCAGGTTGCTGCCAGTATGACAGCACCTTTTGATTGTCTTGTTTTACAGCCAATCAAAATCCCGAACTGCGGTGGCGTAATCGTTTTTCCAACCAATGAAATTGCGATGCCTTGCTTGTCTGCCACGCAGGCACATTTTCCATCAGCCAATGAGAATCAAGTGAGGCGGGCGTAAGCGTCAAGTCGTACCTGTGAGTATAAGCTAGCATTAAAACTTACTTATAAATCAATATTTTAAGCTTATATTACAAATTACCACCAGTTGTCTGTATACGCATTACAGTAAATTAGTTTATTTGTTTTGCACCGCGTTTCCGAATAATCCAACACGTTTTGTTAGTCACCTTTAAGACTAGCTGCATAGCAAGCTAGTGTATTATTAGTTTGATGCTGACATGTTATCACATATTAGTGGTTAAATTTACTAGCAGATTTCCTTTGTGATGGTGAAGCTAATCAAATAATTCTTTGTATTTAAAGTAGGACAGAAGATGGATTATCAACAACACGGACACCGGGCAAGTACGTACAAAACAACTTGGCAACAGATACGTGAACACCGTGTTGTACTTTGAAAGCATAAGATGGTTATTAGTAGTTTGGCACTAGTTTACATAGCAGATAACAGAGTTAACGAATAGATATCAACACGTGTAACCAGTATGGTCTAGTTTTAGCTGCCTAGCCACATCACAGACAAATTCAAGCATGCGCAAAACCAAATCAAGTTTTGATCCCTCAATAGATTTTCCACAGTTAGACATCATATAGAGAGACTTTGCGTTGTCAATCATGTCTGTTCTGAAGTCCCTGACAGATCTGTTTTCTCTGCAGCAAAGCCCAGAGCCAGAGCATCTCCACCCACTGGGGGTCCACTTCTCTTTGATGACACCAGCTCTGGTACCCCACCCATGAACAACCAGAACTACTATGATTCAGGTTATAATATGACGGGTGCACCAGTGGGAGGACAGGAACCCGGAGTGAACAATCTCTTTGCAGATCCAATGGCCAATGCTGCCATGATGTACGGCTCATCGCTCGCCAATCAGGGCAAGGACATGGTTAACAAAGAGGTGAGATGCATCTTTTAACTTGTTAAATGTTTAAAAAGCTCAGGATGGCCCAACTATAGATTTGTACATATCAGTTTATCGTCGTGTTATTGATTTTGTTGGTTCTATAATGTGTTCTGCAGATTGGCCGGTTCATGTCGGTGAACAAACTGAAGTATTTCTTTGCAGTGGATACCAAATATGTGATGAAGAAATTGTTGCTCCTCATGTTCCCGTACACACATCAGGTATATATTTACTTACATCAGACAATTTTAAATCCTAATTTTAACCAGAACATATCAGGTCTTCACATGGCAATAAATACAACCAAATATTCTCAAATCTGAAGTTAATGTGATGGAATACAGTTTCATTGAACAATTTCAGTATGTGGTTACTATAACAGAATAAAAAGTCAAACTTGTATTGCATTATCCACATATGTGTTTATTTATCTAATCTGTTGCAATAATATTGGAAAGATTTGTGTTGCCAGATCAAATTGTTGCCTTTGTACAAGACATGCTTTGACATTACAGACACTGTTACGTCACACTGTGTGTGTGTGTGTGTGTGTTATATTTGTATTATCAGGACTGGGAAGTCCGTTACCATAGAGACACTCCCCTCACACCGCGTCATGATGTCAACGCTCCAGATCTCTACATACCCAGTAACTAACGTTTATTATTCATCCAACAACCTGACATTGCTGATTGTTAGTTATAGTTATGTTAATATGTTACTAACTCTATACATTTTCACCACTGTTGTTTTGTTTTTGTCTAGCAATGGCTTTTATCACCTATATTTTACTGGCTGGAATGGCTTTAGGAATTCAAAAACGGTAAGTTACTGTAACACACCAATAGAAGGCTTGTGTCTGACTGCTGGAGATTTTAACATTGCAACATTCTTTAAACATTGTTGCCATATTTGTCAGTGTTCTGTATGACGTCATAATTGTTCTGATTTCATTTCTCACTCTGTCAGGTTCAGTCCAGAGGTTCTGGGGATGTGTGCAAGCACGGCTCTGGTTTGGATCATCATTGAGGTTCTTGTAATGTTGCTCAGTCTTTATTTG
The DNA here is from genome assembly GCA_036877625.1 of Ambastaia sidthimunki. Taxonomy (NCBI): domain Eukaryota; kingdom Metazoa; phylum Chordata; class Actinopteri; order Cypriniformes; family Botiidae; genus Ambastaia; species Ambastaia sidthimunki. Next base: position 6,820 of record JAZGTK010018868.1, on the reverse strand, counting down.
CTCACAGTTCACACAGATCTCTCAACGTTTGACCTTATCGCCTACAGTGGATACAAATACGTGGGGTGTGTTTCAGTTGCAGTGTGTTGTCATGATCAGATTCTGTTTATACTGCGTTAAACATGGTTACACAAACGTTTTTTTCTGTTACAGGATGATTTTTACAGTGTTGAGTGGATTGCTCTTTGGTAGTGACGGCTACTATGTTGCTCTTGCTTGGTCTTCTTGCGCCCTCATGTTTTTTATCGTGAGTATTGTTAGAATTTGTTCAGAAGTTGTGATACACATTTTGAGTTTTCTTTTACTCTATTTGAGACTAAAATTACAGATTGCAGTTTTAACACCGACGTATGAATGATCATTTTCATGATTTTATTAAGCATTTGGATGAAGTTAATTTATATTTAATAAGCTAAATTAAAGTTAAATGTTTTTAATTTCCAGGTGCGTTCTCTAAAAATGAAGATCCTGTCTTCAATCTCAGCAGACTCCATGGGTGCAGGAGCAAGCGCTAAGCCCCGCCTCCGTGTGTACATTACTGTGGCGTCTGCTGTCTTTCAGCCAATCATCATTTACTGGCTCACCTCTCATTTGGTCAGATGACCTGCAGTGTATTTATACTCAGAGGAATAGAACTTTAAAATGACATGAAGCAATGCTGGACTGGGTGGCTGTAACCCTTGGTTTTTGGCATTGGTGTAGAAAAAAGTGACTTGCACATGAAATTGTGTTTGTTATGGAGGATTTAGGGATCTGTAGGACACAACTGTCTTATTGGTTTTATCTGCACAGTCTTTTGCAGATCAAATGTTAAAAACATGTAAATGTTGACAATATTTTTACCGGATTGTGTTGTTTTGCCGTCTTGTCGTTGGGAGATAACAGATGGCTCGTACGAATGCTCTTGTGATTTCACTGTGCTGCTTTAGTGACACAAAATCCAGATTCTTTGGAGAGGCATGCTAATGTATCGGCCCTGCCTGTGATTTTTGTTTGATGTGTAAGTGATGAACACACGGTCAAGTGAAGTGTCCTTTATTTTTGGTGTTCTGTGCATGGACAGCAGTGTTTTCTTCATAGCCAAATAAATTCCATAATTTTGAATTTTAATATCTGTGCTAGTCCTGTTTGTTGTTTGTAATCATGCTTCCTGTTTTTTCTTTACACAGATGCTGTAATGAATATGTATGTAATAGATATATAATTATTAATAGTTATTTTCCATGCATGCGTTTTTGCAATCATAAACACGGGTGTATAAAACGAAAAGTAAGATAAACATGAGATGGTCTCTCACACGAGATATCAGCACGAATGGTCAGTATAAAGGCTTGTATTAGCATAAAACTGAGGGCTCTTCAGTCTGTGTGAGTGTCTCTTTAAGGAGGCGCGCCGGCTGCAAAGCGTCCTTCTGGTTTCCATGGAAACGTGAGAAAGGACAGGACGCGGACAGCTGTGCAATAGTACAGCGTGATACACGCAGTTGCTTTTGCACATATTTAAACACTGTTTGCGAAACTTTTCATTTGCACGAGTTTGGAGTTAGAGGTCGAGCGCAATAAATTCATTATTATCTTCCTGTCCGGTAAGTTTTGCGCTCTTTTGTCTTGACATGAAAGGTTCACACGAGAATGAATGCGCGGGTAATTATTTCCATTGTAACATTATATTCTTGCGCCATTTTCTCAGGTGTTTGCACCATGTGGCTTGACTGTGTGTATGTTAGGTGGTAAAATAGCCGTATATTTGTTTTTTCTCTTTCATGTTTTAAGACCACATCTGTCTGTTTACATTTAGGCATCAACTTTAACTTCTAGTGTTTGTTTTTTACCAGCTGAATTGTTATATTATGTCATGGTTTGCTGGCTGGTTTGCACAATCATTTACTAAGTTGTGCACCAAGTATTCATCATTGGGGAAAGGAATGTGACTTCTGTGGGAGGGGTTTGATACCTTAAAGCTTTTATTTCATGTAATTTTGTAGGGCACTATCCTTTGTAAAGCTGCTTTGTGTTGTAAAAGTGCTAATACACATAAAAAAAAATAAAAGTTTGGAAAAAACTTTCTGACATATAGCTACATATTTATAAAGCCATAACTTGCATGTGTGTGCATACAACACAATCTCTGTGTTAAGATAGTTGCCCTTGTGTGTTTACAGTTCAACAGGTGAATGTTTGGATGTGAAGACAGATGGAGGAAGACACACAAGTACTGCCACCAAACTCTCCTCTTCTCTCCGAATCCCCTTCTTTTTCCCATCCACAGCCTGCTGTTCTTCTGCCTACATCACTTCCTGTCTCCGCAACCACCCCAGCCTTCCATCTTTACTCGACCCCTCAGATATCTGGGGGCTCACACTGCCTAAGCCCCTCCACAGCCTCTGACCAGGATGATCTGACCTGTCTTAGCTGGCTGCATCAAAGAGAGAATCTTTTGCCCCTGCAGCCCCTGTCCAGAATCACCACACTGCCCCAGACGCTGTACCCCATCCCTGCCCAAGCACTGCCGTCCTCCGCTGCTAAGCCTCCATACTCTTTCAGCAGTCTCATCTTCATGGCCATTGAAGATTCACCAGAGAAGAGTCTACCTGTGAAAGGTATCTACGACTGGATCGTCAACAACTTCCCATATTACAGAGAAGCTTCGAATGGTTGGAGGAACTCCGTTCGACACAACCTTTCCTTGAGCAAGAGCTTCCAGCGAATTCATCGTGACAGGAGTCAAGTACGTCCGTCCCGTGTTCTTCCAGGAATCGTTAAAGTGTACAGACATGTATTTGTCAGAATTTCTGAATTTCATTGCCTAGTTTCATTAAATATTTCCATGTTTTGTGTTACAGTCTGTTGGAAAGGGCTCGTTGTGGCGTGTTTGTCCAGAGTATCGATCAGCACTTCTGGAAGTTCTTAGAAAAACACATTATTGTCATCCTATCAACAGCAACGTGTTGTACAACACTGTTTTGTGAGTTTGACCTGCATTCTCTTAAAATACAATCTGTATTATGCTTTTCAATATCGAACTGTCTGATTTAACATGATGTGAAAACCAAATCACTGCTTTATTTTCATATATAACGTAATACGTGATCGTATCTTGCCTTCATTCTGAACAGGCTGGAGGCGTCTGATAATGGACAGAGCTGCATTAGTGACACATTGGAAATATCAGGTCAGCCACACATCTTTTACATTGAATGCTAATAAAAATATCTTTTATATATATCTGTGAAGTTAGGAAAATAAACGCCAGAGCAAAACACGTAAAAGGTCTTTGAGTAGGTTGAACTACAGTTCCAAATGTATTTATAATTTGGTGTGGTTGCCTTTTCAGGTTTTGCCTAATCTTGTTGTTAGCCTTCTTTCTCTTTTTTGGAAGGCTGGTATGTTTGTGAGCTGTTGTCTTGGTAACAGCCGGGCATTACCCTAGCAACCTATAGCCACAGCGACGTGATGGCTGGTCTCATTATGTCTGGCTGTTTTACTACAGGGTCACTAATGTRAAGAAGTCTTGCACAATGTGGAGTTTACTATCTTCCGTGCTCAGATCTTTCACTGTGTAACACCAACTGAGTAATAATACAGTACTGAGTATTTCTGTAACTTTCTGTAACAAAATATAGTGCAACTGTTAGTTCAGTGGACAGTATAAGGTTAAATTATTTTGCTAGACTGTCTTGCCTTCTTTCACAATTCTGGATTGCATTTCTTTTCCTTCACTGCGATTCTAGACATGACACAGTTCTCGTAATTCCGTCACATAAACACGTATCCAACTTCTCCTCAGATCTCGACTGTCTGTCTTCAAATCCACCATGCCCTTTGACCCCAGAACACGAGGAGCTGGTCCCCATGGAGTCTGCAGAACTCACGGAGGTTCCGGGCGAGGATTCAGAGAAAGATCCATTGGCAGACAGCGGTTACATTGAGCTACACTATTATCAGCAGTATCAGTACTTAGTTCTTCCAGGAGACACCGAATTGGACCTGGAGACAGTTGAGATACTGCAGCTCGACGCAGAGGCCCAGGAAGCTGCGGGGTCGTTGCTGCATCTCGCAGGAGGCAACCACTGACACCAATGCATGTCTGCTGTGTACAAGTCCATTGGGTTAGTGGGAAAACGGGTCCATCTTGGAATCCTTGGCTTGATGTACTGTTATCACTTTATAACTGCCTCAACTTTTATTCACTGTCAATTAAAGGTACAACACAAGCAAACCTAATAATGAGCTGAAAAGACGTGTGGGGGACTGACAGCACTGTGGGGGGATCATGTGGGCTTGTTCTTGCTCCTAGCATAGTCTAACTTTGGTTTAAAAAGCATCAGAAAAATTGTATTTGTCAGAAAAGAACAAAGATATTTATTGTTTGTTGTCAGGCAAGTAATATTTAATGCACTTCCATGCCATTGAAGTCTCACTTTAATTTGATATTTTTATTTAATTTGATTTTGATTTGATTTAAAGTGTTCTGGATTCAAATTAGTGGGCTAAAGTTAATGTGTTTTTTGAGGTAAATTAGGTTTTTACAATAAAATATGGTTCAAAATTATGAACAAGTATTATTGAAACTGCCTGCTGTTATTTAGAATACACTGAAAGATAAATACTGTAGCTATCTCTTATTTCTTGTATTTTTTGTCATGTTACAACATTTTGTAGCATTTAGTTTTCTGTGTAGTAAAATGCATGTCATATATTTTCCTTCATGCATGTGTTTGTTTTTTAGCATGTGAAATATTTACAGTAAATTTCACTCTGACCACATTTCCTTCAAGTGAACTTCATTTAGCAATAAACTGAACAACTACAATTAAAACCTTTGCCTGGTTTAATATATTAAATAACAAAGAATTTAAATGAGCAAGCTCCTTGTAAGATGTTTATTTTAGCAGATTTGATATAAAATACATCTAAGAGCAAAAAAATGAGGTTATTATTAACTTCTGAATGTATTAAAAGTTTTTGCCAAACATACATATGCAATTCAGCAAAGGAAATATTTTTATATAGTCTTAGAAAAGAGAATCAGCTTTAACACACACGTTTCACTGATCAACAGGATGTGCAGATTTGAACGCTGTTACTGGTGGTTAGTTAGTTGGTTAGTTGTTAGTTAATGGGAGGCTTTTGGCTACATGCAGTGCGTTGTACTAGTATGACTCACTGGAGGAAAATTTAGAAGACACTCCCTAGTTTTATGGAAGAAAACTATACCAATGAAATAATTAAGGGTTCCTAGTAAAATGTTCATGTTGACATAAACTGACATATCGATAGTGGCGTAAAGTGATTTCATAAAGGCAATAATAAAGCTACCGTCTGTGTTTCGCATTAATAACAACTCCAATACTGCTGTACTCTGATAGGATCAAAAGACAAGCCCAAGTGCTCTGGGTCGGTCATGGATGTTGTAGTTTTTATCTGGCCTTTACACGGTTGGATCGTATAGGAATTGTTTGCCAAAAGAACTACATTTCCCAGCGACGCGTGCGGTGGGACGTTCTTAATCGGCGTGAAGTTGTGTTTATTGAACGCTGAAACGTTCATAATCTGAAACAGAAACCGCGGCAGGTCAGCAGTATAAACAGAAGAATAAGGTATTTAAATTAATAGTTTGTTTCTGCATAAACCTGCAATATGTAAAACGCATTAAAGATGGATTACTTTTGATGTTTCGTTTGTTTCTCAGACGCAAAAGCATCAGTGTTTGGGCGAGGCGACTGTATTTAGCCAGTTTAATATCATAATAATATCATCAGTATAATGTGATTTTATTTACAAATCGTATATGTGCGTCGTTGTGAAATTGAATAACAAACATCTTCTGGTTCATAGTTGGAAAATATTACATAAGCGACTGGAACTGAGCCATACTATTAAACGAGACGTGCAATATACTTTTATTTACAGCATCGTTACAAATAAAGCTACAGATTAACAGTTAATACTGTTTGTTTACCTAAACATGACTGGAGACGGATGTTAGTAACTCTCCGAAGAAACTTAGTAATGCATGTTTAAAATGACTGTGTTTTACACAGGCTGCAGTTTGTGGTTTGAATCTGCCTGTTCATATGTTAAATTGTCATGTTTTTCAGAAGCTGTGTTTCTAACAAGCACATGTAAAGCAAACAATGAGGTGTACCTAACATTTTTTCAGCAGGTGTTTTCTGCTCCACACCTGTTTTGATAGTTTCCACCTCTGCTTTATATTGCTCAATGTGTATTGTTTGACATATTTGTGCCCAGGCTGCGCTTCCATCTGAAGATCTCATCTGTTGCATGTACAGAAAGTTTCTCTGAATCAGTTTGTAAAGATCCCACAACAGTGTTGATTGTACACATTTGCCCACGAGTGAAAGCAGAAAGATTGATTGAAACAATGAGACACATTCAAGCTGGGGAATCTGTCAGAGGAGAACAGTGTGTTCGAACCTCTCATTTGGTTTGCCACATTGAAATTTGTAAACCCACTCGGGTCTGCTGACCAACAGGGCCGGAACTGTCTCAGTGTTGCCTCTCAGAAATGTGTGGTGGGTTTTTTTGCTGCTAAAAACTCAATTGTTATTGTTATCCACAGTAACCCTGTATTTAGGACAGAGGATGGGGGCTGAACCAGGGCCGGTCCAGATCGTGACAGTCAACAAAGAGGATCACTCCTTTGACCTGGACACAAAAGCACTCAGTAAAATTTTATTGGCACCTGAGGTTCGCGAAAAAAATGTGGTGGTGCTGTCTGTCGCCGGTGCCTTCCGGAAGGGGAAAAGTTTCCTCTTGGATTTTATGCTCCGATACATGTATCGGCAGGTCAGAAAAAA
>JAZGTK010018867.1:0-11647 GCA_036877625.1 Ambastaia sidthimunki | reverse complement strand
CTGGTAGCATGGTGCTAACAATACCAAGGTCATGGGTTAGCATGAATGCACTGTACTTGCATTCATGCAAGTTGTAAATTGTAGTTGTAGATTGTACTTTCTATAAAGGAAGTAGTAGTTAGCGCATACAGCGACAAGGCAGGTGGGGGTTTAGCCTGACCCTAAGGATTATTTAGGTATTCCCCTTTAAGCTGAGTGTAGCTATGTGATTTTTAAGAACTGTGAGCCAGTGGGCCAAAGTCTCATTACTAAAGCCCTGCCTGTGTCCAGCAGCTTCCACCTCAGCATGAGAGACCCTTAAGCCTTTAAAGTGACAGAGTGGATTTCCAGACAGCCAAGATCAAAGAAGTCACCCACACAGCAGAGAAACACACAAAACACACTCTATATGTGATAAACATTGACAATTGTCAACACACATGTTAACATTTAATTCCAGTGTGACTCTCCAAAACTCTTACATTCATAAGCCACTCAATAGCAAAAGAGACTTCTAAGTGCAGAACATTAAGGACAGAACAATTAAATGGCCTCAAATATCTAAACAGAAAATAATAAATAAAGCTGTATAGGGGTTCCACTTTTGGCTTTCTCAATTAGACAGCTCACTACTGGGCGAGACCCAGACTGTAATAGCTTTGACATTTACTGATTTTAAAGCCCTCCAGATTGACACTTTTCTGAAAGTACAGCAAGACCTCTGACTTTTACCATAACAGGAGGATGAAAAAGAAAAAAAAAATAGATGACCAGAAGAAGAAGCTGTAAGCACTTGGAAATAAATGATGGGTTGCTGTTCTTGCCATTTATTATAGACGAAAAGATTTTGCTTCTGTTTTAGTGCAATTTTAATGTTGATTTTCAGTGAAAGGTCATTATGGTTTAAAATTTAATTATAGTGTTTCTGTTGTACTCATTCCTTTTGCCAAATGCCGAATTTGATGATATATTATCTGTAATTGTTTGTATCAGTGGGTTTTATGACTTAGCTAAGACTTTGGAAACTTTTAAAGAGCTAGGGCAAAATCAATGAAAGCTATGGGGCAAAATCAAACAAATTAACATTTAAACTGCCTGCGCTTGTTTCTTTTACAGAATGCTCAAGTTCTTTAAGGGTTTAGTTGAGCCATTATGTCTGTTGGCACGGCGTTTGAACAAACCAGTTGGGAAGACCCTCAATTATCATTAAACATCTTGTAGAGTTTGGCAATGGTTGCAGTGTATGATGGGTATCTGTTTGGGTATTTTTGAGACCACAGAGTAGGGAAAGTCCCAAGCAGATAGGGGAAACTCCCGTAAATAGGCCACAGACACAAATACAATTATGATAAGTTGTTCCTTTAGGATTTTATCAGTGGTAACCAAGGGCTCACAATGATAATTATTATACGAGAACTTCTGCAGAGAAACCAATCAAAGATAACACCATATTAAGAATAAAACACACACAGCCAGTTCAGATGACGTGAAATTTCCAAACACGTGGTTGACACCACAGCCGCATATGCAAAGCGTACCTGAGATGCTGGCTCCGCTTCAAAACCTACTGAGCTGCCTACTTAGACGACATTTTATGGCAATGCAGGTGCATTTCTGATGAAAAGGTTGTTTCAAAACATTGTTCAGCATGATTATGCCTTTCTTGGCTGAATTAGGACAGCATAACATTTTAGGAAAGGGCAGTCCCAGAATGCAGTAAACAAAAATATCTAGCAAAGTAGATATATTTATGTAGTTTTAAGAGTAGGCCTGTTTTGTTGTTTGTTTAGCAACATGCTAATGCAACCTCAATTGTGTGCTGGGTCTCACAACACTTCACATGAGGAGCGATATTGGTTTGACACGTGCTTCTGCAGAATGTTCCAAAATAGAGCACAGACTGCATTTTGGTTTACTCAACAGCAATTAAACAGCATGGCAGCTAACTAGGTCTTTAAACCCAATCCACAGCCATCCATCATTACATACATTGACAAGAAGACGCAATGCAAGACATGTTTTACTGAATATCTTCAGGCATGTCTTGACAGCACCTCAGAATGCAATCTGGAGTTTAATTAACAGCAGAACCAAAACCCTTCACCAGCTGCTCTACAAAAGCATCACTAATCATAGAGTTTAATAAAGCTCAGAGCTTTGATGAAGTGTGGGGCATTTTCATACGCATCTACATTTGTGTAGGCACCAGATGTGTAACATTCACAGGCCTAAAGACATGTTTATATCCAGACCTGTGTTTTTAAACATGCCGGGTTGCCATGCCAGGTACATTGATTTGTGAATGACGTACAAACAAGCACATCCTTGGCTTCATTGAAAACACACACTGTTTTATTCACACTTGTTTAGACACTTATCAGATAACACTGTTAACCACGGCTGTGTGGGAGTCAAGTCGAAGAGAATGGAAACATACTGTGATGTACACACAGTATACTCTCTTAATGAGGATAAAAGACTGTGATAAGGTGCGATAAACGGGGGTGTGTTATTAAATTGTATCCACAGCATTTAGCAACGCATTACATTGGACGCTTGTAGCTCTAAACCTGCCGACAGAGGATGCAAAAGTTTATAAAGTACCGAGCAAGCAAGGTCTCTGTAGATCTGTGTCAGATTGCGTTCATCTGTGTGTGTTTGTGAAAGAATGTTATTTCAGATGCTTGGCTCCTCTGTGGCTGTGAGAAGTCTGTGTAACTTTAACATTAGGATTCATTAGCATGCCGATCAGAGGACATTATACCCCTTTTTATGGCCCTTGGCACCTACGTTGCTCATTCTTTTAGGTGCACTGCCCCATAATGACAAACAGAGGCATTGTGGGTAATAACAAGCAACAGCATGCTGATTTCTAACCTCTCTGTTGTATGATTCTACAGTCTACAAACATTGTCATTTATATTGATACTATTTCAGTATCAGTAGGGGTTTAGTATTATTGTTGGTATCGCTATAACAAGACTGTTGCAGAATTTAAATAAGCTAAGGCGTATCTTTTGTTCTGTAAAGCTCTTGACCAAATGAAACCCAAACCAGAAAAATCCAGTTTATATTTGCCTCTCTTCCCATCACTCATCAAGTGAGAAATTAACATTTAAAAATTGTAGCGCAAAATCAGTTCAAAGGGCACAATTTACGCAAAACAACTGTGTCTAAACAGGAAAAAAAAATCAACACTTCCATAGATGTCATAGACTTTACTAACCCATGATTCCTTGGTTTCATAGCAATTTTTGAGTATATATTTTTAAAGTAGTTAATCATATTATCTGAAAAGTAGGGTAGGACATTTCGGACAGGCCAGCAATAGCAAACTAGCTTTGAAATCCTAAGAATCCTCTCCAAAGCCACTCCTCCTCCCAAAATGTGTGGAGGTATGCAAATACATTGTTTGACAGGCAAGAAGGACATCCTATCATTGCATTTGGATCCAGTGTAATGACTGGATGAACATTTTACTGTGCCTTCCACAGATATAAATATACAAATATATTTAGACCACTTCACTTGATCGTTGTGATTGTTAACAGGATCTGAAGAGACTTTCAACCACCATAACAAAAAATACAGAAAAGATCCTGCCTTTAACCATAACATGAATTTTACATCCATCCAAAAGTCCTTAATACAAATACACAAAATACCTTTTTAAATTCACCATTTTGAAATCAGACAATACTTTAAATCTCATTTTAGTAATGTTTTTATCAGTTGTCATATAATAAAGTTATAATTGTGTTTTTCTATAATTTATCAGGCACTCTGTGGTTTATCAGAGCATTCAGTCCTGGACTCATACCGGGTGCCAAGATGGGACAACAGCATGAAGTGCATAAGCAGTGACATCATGTGGTTGCAAGAGTCATTACGCTTCATTCTATTAACATAAACACCTTTAGCTACAAATAATCAATGCACTGTAAACATTTTACCCTTCATGGCGCACCAAGATGAATATCCTCTGTGGAGTATTGAGTATATGAGTAATGCATGAGACTAAAATCACTTAGCATAGATTTTTATAAAGGGAATTTGGAGTGAGGTATGCTTGACTTGTTTCTGATGCATCAAAGACCAGCTAAACGGAAAAAAGTATAAAGAAACAATTTAATATTGTTGTGTTGTGGATAAAATCATATTATTACTTAGCAGTTGAAAATTAGGATATATCAGCACATTTAAATGACGCAAATGAGTCAATTAAAGAGGCTAAAAACAGTTTTGCACTAATGAAAAGCCCTTTCACCAGTCTTGAAGAAAAATATTTTATTTCTTTATAAATCCACATAGAGTACCTATGAAAGCATAAAATTCCATCCCATATTTTTATTATTTTCTCTTTAAAATCAAACGATTAAATCAGAGATGGCTGAAGATGTACTTCACATACAAATACATATACAGTCAGTCGGAGGAAAATAAGAACAGTATTTATTTCAGCAGGCCAATAGTCAAAGAGGCCTACATAATATTTAGAATGGCCTACGCTGCTTTCACATAGTTCGTTGTCAGACATACAGTTGTCATAATCACTTTACCATCAACCTTTGTTGACACACAAGATCCCGAATGTTTTAGCACATTGTGATGATTAATGTTCCAGTGGTGCCTCTCCTGTTTGACCTAATCTCCAGATTCCAAGAACACACTCCCCATGTTTGTTAATCGGCTGAATATCGATCCATGCGCTCAGTTTCCAAATAAAGCAAGTGAGAGAGCCAGAGTCATTAGCTTACACAATACAAAGGAATCCATAAGAAAGTCCTCCAGAAGGTCCACAAATGTTAACTCAATACCGACCGGCCAATATTTCATTGAACTTTGATAAGTCTGTATCCACATGAACCTTCAGAGAACATTAAATCCAGATATGTCAATCCTTTGGCATTGGACCATTACTGAGATCTCAGCTCCTTCATCTATCAAACACTGACATATATTATCGTAATACTTTCCACATGTTTAGGGAAAAATAACTGCAGCTTACTCACAGATGGATGTGTTTACCTCCCTTAAAAGGGATTTGATGATTCTTCTTTCTTGGGATAAAAAAAAATTGCTCATATGCTCCAAAGAGGCACATAATATCCGTAGTGTGGGGAGAGTCTTGCATAAGGAATTGAACACAGAGTTGCTGTTGTATTTGCGTTCCACCCACAGCTTATCCTGCTAATAGACTGGCTTCAATCCCATTTAATCTGGCATTCTGCAACTTGCTTCCAGACTGAGAAGTTTGCCTTAAAAACAAAAGACGCAAAAATATTAGCAATTAGCAATTTACACACGTGTTTAAACATTATTTAAAGGTGCATTTTGTGCTCCTGGGGATAAATACAATGAATAAAGTCATAAAGTCATGAGTGTGGCATATTGGTAGCACAACATAAACAATATCGAGTAACCTTAGAAGTTATTGCAAAACTAAAAATGATGTTTAATCAGAGATGTGAGCAGGCCTTAAATATAAATTTCATAACAGAATTCGATTTAAAGGAGTCTAGTGTCTTGCAGAGTATCACTGAGTACATTTTGTACTAGCCTTGTCTCTGCAAACATTATCACGCTAAATGGATCCTGAATATCTGTATCAGAGAAAAAACAGCACCCAAAGATACACAAACAATTTTACCCACCACATTAGATGACTGGGCACAAACAGGCAGAGCTGACGACTACAGATAGCAAATGCTAATTGGACATTTATTGACTTCATTACCCCCGTGCAGACTGTGCACAAGATTTTATGTAGAACTACCAAAGCTTTTATCACCAGCAAGAGCATAACCTGATGAGTAGCAGCTAGCTATCTGCAACAAGCCTGCTAATGCTAGGCCTCGTATTTTTAGTGCAGCATGTCCTGCTGCAGTCTGGAGAGATTCTGGTCCGTATCTGCTGTCGGCAGGGTGGGAAAAATAGTAATTACCTTCTCCTATAGGTCTAATGGTATTTCATAACATCCCACTCCACAGATTAGCTCATTTGTCTCAATATCACAGACACTAGCCCTTTACACTTTATCTCATTCTCTAAAGCCCTGTCACAATACTCATATCTGTCCTTTTTCTTCCATCATAACATATTTTCTTATCTTCTGAAGTTCAGTGTCGGGGCCTATATCTCTGTTTCCATGTTGTAATCTTTCACCCTCCGAGGCAAGCAAAATTGAATTTAAATCCATATGAAGCTGATAGGAAAAGCAGTAATTTTGGAAATAGCCCTAAAGAAACTGAATTTTAATCTATTGTGGTTTATCAGAACATTTGATTGTGAGTCAGTGCTTGGTTCAGCTGCATGTGATTATGAAGGATCAAACAACTTTTTATTTTCCTAGCCAGAGGTGACAGGAGCTATGGGACATTTCAAAATCAAATTACACTTGGAAAAAAAAACTTTTCTCTGGTTTAAAAGGTATTTCCTCATAAGTAGAAAAAAAAGTCTTTTAACCTGGTCAGATAACATCTCATCTAATTGTAAAGGCAGTACATGGCTCACTGGTGTCAAATGCCTGAAGAAGCCCTTTGATGGTTTTTCCTGACATTGACCCTGAGTGACATCACTGCCCTTCAACTCCCAGGCCTGCAGTGTCGGCATTCTTCCTGCTGGAGGTGCTATTTCCCATCAAACGGAGTGTGCTGACCAACAACTGCATTCCATCAAACTCACTCAGGGCTCCTCAGAGGCACCTTTATTAAAGGCAACCATGACCAATTCACTGAGATGGGTCTCTTCTGGTCATGTTAAATGAGAGTCAAGAGATCCATCTCTTGAATCTGAGAGCTAAAGTAGTCCACCACTGGATATTTGCCATCCTGCTCTAAAGGGGCTGGCCAACCTAAATTGTGCCACTATGGGGTTTTAGGGCTTTGACTAAAATACAAATGAATGCCTCTAGCTTTGTTGTAATAGGAAAGAAAATAGCAGACTTAGCATGCAAAAGAGTGACGAGATGACATGAAAAGTTGTTTTCTACTTTCTCTGGTCCACAGGGTGGGATGGTCGACATTTGCATATTATTAGATTGAAATAAGATTTTCAATTCTAAAACTTTCTAAACCTTCTGTGTGTGATCATTTCTGATAGGCTAAATTTACATTTAATCATTTAACAGATGCTTTCATCCAAAGTGACAAGCAAATGAGGAACATCATAAGCAATTTGCCAAACATAAGCTACAATATCTGTAGTATCACACTGTCAGGAGTAAACCAGAACAGTAATGAAGTTAAAGGCGTTTAAGAACAGCTAAAAGAACAGGTGACTGTTTCATAAAATATAAAAGTATTTTACAGTGTCTTTAGTGGAAAGTAAGATTTGCAAAATTAATCATGTTGCAGTGACATCATGTTAGGTGGGCGGGGCCAGAGCCACTGATGCTGAAACCTCTCTTTTTTATAGCAAACATCCATAACAAGCATCCATGCTCAATAATGTGCCTTTGTAATTCAAATTCACACCACTGCGCTAAACAATGTGTGTCATGCTATCAACTTAAATTGTGTCACTTAAGCCATTTCAAGTGTACAGTTGTGAAGTCGTTTTAGGCCTGTTGCCCTGACACAGAAAGACAGCAGGGTTAGCATGCCTATTATTTACCCATTAAAAGAGGTCTAATGAACAGAACTGGAACATCTTCACATCAGCACTGTAGTGCGGGGAGATTCTATCTCAATGATGACCAGTTGCCTAGCAACAAACCTTAACAGATAGAGAAAGAGAAAAAAATTCATCCTCACCTTGGACAGGAGATAATCCTCAGCAATTCTGCAGGACCCCAGCAACAGAAATAAACAGAATGGGTTGAGGTGTGAAGATGGGAGGGGAGGTGGGATTTGACCATGTGTTATTGCGATATGGAGTCATCATCTTTTACAGATTTTCCATATTCTGGGTTCAAGTCCACCACTGTGGTTGCTTTTAGTGCCCCGTAACCCCCCTCAAAACCATGGGACCCTTCTTGCCTGTCTGATCCAAGAGGGGCAGAGGGCTTACTGGAAGAGCCAGAGGATGAAGATGACCTAGGAGGAGGAGCTGGCGCCGCCCCCTGCTGGCCACCATTGGTCTGAGAACAAACATTACTAACGTGGGCAGCCTTCTGCTTGTAGTGCTGGCTGTGAAGTTTATATTTCATCAACAGAATGAAAATGAAAACTAGGACCGATGCCACAATGATTCCACCGATGACAATTATCATGGTGCCGCCCAGGAACTGGTCATGGATGGAGCGACAGTGGCGGAACTCTTGCTCCGTCATGAATGACACGCAACCGACCAATCGCGTAGCAGTGAGAGCTGTGATGCCATCATCATAGACAGCCAGGACGCATAGCTCATAATCCCGCGACGAGGCCAGATCGTTCAGTAAAAACAGCTTGTGGGAGGCTGGAATCATTCTGAAAGAGAGGAAGAGATTTAGGCCAGGAACAAAACATCAGGCCTTGATCATTGAAATATTAGAAATAATTAAAGAAAGTGGAGAAACAAAAAAATATCCGTGTTCAGTTATTCACCCTTATGTAATTCCAAACACATATGACTTTCTTTCTTTCATGGAACACAAGTGGAGATATTGTAAAGACTGTGGTTGTCGCTTTGCAATACAATGAAATTTAACAATTATGCTTGAAGTAGTCCACATGACTTTATAAAGTTTTGAGTCCTCTGAAGTCTGAACCATTTTTTAAAACTAACTTTTATGATACTTCTATAGAGTTTTTGCATAATTTTGGAGGTCCAGTTTCATTTTGGGGAGAAATACTGCCTTTATTGAAAATAAAAAAGCACTGAAAGCTTTTCGTAAAACTCCACTAAATTCAGTTCAAGGCAGATGTCATAACTGCAGTGTTTAAAATATTGCCGATGGTGTCCAAAGGGAGACAAGTGTCAACACAGATTTAAGCATAAAATAGGCCCTGTGATCTGCAAAAGAAAGATTGTGTGTGTGCCGGAGGATGTTGGCATTGTTCCGTATTTTGAGAATGTTGACTCCATTTCCTTTTCACACACATGCACATTAGTACATATGCATATATACATATTTGTATACTATTATACAATGTACATTATTGCATACACTGTAGCAGACCAGTAAAACATTACACCATCTATGCATTTGGCAGACACTTTATCCAAAGCAATGTAAAGCGTATTCAAGATATACGTTTTATCAGTATACGTGTTCCCTAAACCTGAACCCATAACCTTTACACTGCTAACGCAATGTTCTAACAACTAAGCTAAGGGAACACAATACAAAAAGCAGATTTAGCAATCAGTATATTGTTTCCATATCAATAAACATAACTATCACAAGCCTACAGTCTACAGCAATACATGTAGTAGTATTCAGTCTGTCTAAGGCAGGCCTATGAGCCTATTTTTGTTTTTCTTGTTAGTATATGCAAGCATGCGGATAAATTCTGTGTTGCATATTGCTGTTTAAGACGTTGCATCAAATTAAAAGCAGTTCGGCTTTGAAAAGCGCCTCTAGAGAGGCTGCAAAAACTGCACCCTCACCCAAATATCCATATTGTTTAGTAAACTGTACTGGGCTGCATTTCCCTAAAGCATCATAAGGCTAAGTAGATCACAGAGACCACTGGTGCAAATGGTTCTGTGATATACTTACAATGCTTTTAAGAAATACAGCCCAGTACAGTTTCCCGAAATAAGCACCACAATAAAGTTTTTCTGTCAGATTTGAGCATGAGTACAGTATAATGTCTTCTCCAGGTCTGCTGATGTTGTATGAAGCATGCATTATTCAGCGAAGATCCGTCCAGCTTTCTGTACTTAAATCTTTCCTCGGCACTGCAGTACGCTCTGGTGCACTGAGGTGATAAGATGAAGACCTGAGTCATGCCGGGTTGCTCGCCCTGGATGACAAAGTGTGTATGCACGCTGTGTGTTTGTGTGACTGCAAACATGACCGCATATTTTTGCATTTGACCCCACAGGTAATTGTCAGAGTTCTTTTTTTGTGTGTGTGTTTTGTGTGTGTGTCTGTGTGCATGCTGGTAAAGGCATACATAGTGTTGAAAACTCTTTCTCTCTCACGATTTGCTCTTGACAAACATATTTTTTAAATTATAAATCTGTGATAATAAAATATCATCTGTTTGGACAACACATTAAGAGTTTTAATACACGCCAGTGCAACCACAAGTTAAAAAAGAAAATTAAAAATTATGTTGTACTAGTTTGTGCCTTAAAATCAACTGCCAACATATACAAATGAATCCTAAACCTGGCTGTTAATCCCCGAGTCTTGAAGCTTTACTCTGAGCCATCTGCGGAAGAGACAGTGTGGAATAAAAGAGACCCATATATAAGAAGCTGCAGTAGTTCTGTGCATGAATAACGCAAAACACTACTTGTAGTCTGACACTGATAACCTCAGTTGACAACATCAGATATACTCTCATTAAGCTGAATAAAGGGCTTTTCCATCCAGCACTTGAGGTCATAAATGGTATTAAAAGGACTTCCCAAAGAGCATCTCAGTACTTTGCTCTAACTAGACGAGTTCTGTCATCTGCTTAGCAAAGATACAACAACAATATACCTATGACAAATAGAGCTTAAGGTCAAGATGTTTTTTTTCAGCAGAGGCTGAACTAAAGTATGTCATATTTGAAACTCTGTTTGCCAGTTATCTATAAATCAATAACAATGGTGAAAAAGATGTCTGTGAAAAAGCATGAGGGTGAAATGGGCTATTACTGATAACTCTGATAAGGACACAGGTTGGAAATGATTTAGGCAGCCAGCTAATGATGTTATCTTAGAGATCTAACATTGAAGGTAAAATCCATGACTTCATGTCCTGCATTCATGGTTTATGTTATTTCAGTTAACGTGGTTAATGGTATAAATTTGCTTAGCTATTTGATAAATGACCCAAAAATAGTGCAAAGCTAAAATTTTTTCATGTTCTTCAATTTTTCCTAATATTTTAAATTTATTTTTAGGTTTAAATAAATAAAATAGAATTTTAGTTTAATTCATTTCAAGGATCATAATGGCTTAATGATATTTTAATCCAATTATGAAAGACTAATTAATTTGTTACAAAGACAAGTACGTATGTATACAATATCATACATATACATACATATATAAGCACATTTGTACCACATTGTGATATACATATACATTACTCACAATAATTGTTGTTATTCTTCATAATAAATAACTAACACTATGAATAACTGTAGGCAGTGTACTGTTAATTTAGGCATTTTTACACTTTAAGCAACAACTGATTTGTCTAACAAATAACCCTAGTAGGTTTTGACTCTTTGTCATCTATATACATTGTCTTATGTTTTATAAACGAATAAACTCTAGACTTGTGCTAGACTTTGGATGTGAGATGTTACAGTGTCGTTGGCTAATGAGCAGATGCAGGAATCTCTCACAGGACATTTGATGGATATATATTGAGCACAATTCATCTCAGTGCTGGCAGCCTTTGGTCTTTTAAGCTGCGCAGGGTCAGTCTAGCTGAACCCGTGTCTCAGAGCTGTCACTGTAAAAGAGAAAGAGGCTCTTCTAAAGGACTGTCATTTGGCACAGAGACCCTGTCAACCCAGTGTCATCTAAGGGAGTTAGTGCTTTTTAATTACTCGCTTAAAATCTGTCTTAAATT
>JAZGTK010018866.1:0-11648 GCA_036877625.1 Ambastaia sidthimunki | reverse complement strand
CCTTAATTTTTTGTGTGCTGTTGTGCTCTAAGATGTTTTCATTTGCCAATTCCCAGACACACTTGATCTCAGAGTGATTTTGACCTTACAGTTAGATTAAATTGTCAACAGCATCTTTAGAAAGATGTGTTTGTGTGCTTGCAGGGAAAGCATTTAAAGTAAAGGTTTTTCCTGAACAAAACCTCCATCAAGGGCTATTTTGTATGTATCTTAAGTTACGTTTTGGAGGTAGTGGTCTTTTAAAAGGGTCATGTCGAAGAAATCGAATTTCCTTTTATCCATTGAAAGAACAGAGTTCAGTGTACTTTAAAAATAATTTGTACCTTTCAGAACTCAAAACTTTTTCTTTTCTAAAGCTTTGACTAAATTAGGAAGTGGACAAAATAGAACAATAAACAAATGTAGGTTATGATTTAATAACGTTAATAACTTTACAGTTTCATTAATATGACAATATATACATCATAATCCAACCTCTTTTAAAATTATTTTATGACTTTAACCTGAATATTAGCTTACTGTATGTTCTGTGTTGTATGGTTTTATGGACAGGGGCACAGTGGTCCTTCTTGGCATTGCAGCCATGGGCTGAGAATGGCCACACATACACATGCTGCTAGTGTACACAGCTCAGGTCATTCCCTCAGACTTTCAGGCAGTGCAGTTAGTGCTGTACAGCTCTTACCTGCCACCTTCACTTCCACAGGCTGAGCGTTGAGTGGTGGTGGAGTCAGGGCCGTGGCGGGGTGTAACCCCAGCTCCTGAGGGAGTCTGCAAAAATAGTGCTGTGAAGGTGCTAAGTGACAGTTGGCTGAGCTACAGGTTTTCATCCCTCCCTGCTGTGGCTTCATTATTGATAGCCTGCCTTTGTTGACCCTGTATCACAGCCACTGGGCTTACAGCCCCTAGAACTCAATTACCCTCCACCTTTATCTAGGTAATTATACAGCTTGCCTCTGGTTTGACCATGCTTTTATTTAACCACAGTTACTGGTGTGTCAGGGCTCCCAGTTTACACAGTGACCATCACACCAGATTAAAGCAACATTTGGAGCTAAGCAAATGGGGGTAAATGCTTTTATCCAAAGCAATTTGTACTGCATTCAAGAAATACAATTTATTAGTACATGCATTCTTTAGGAATCGAACCCATAACCTTTGCACTGCTAAAGCAAAGCTCTACCGGTTGAGCTACAGGAACATAGCACACTTGTGTGTTTATGTTACAAATGGCAAACATACAGTTGTCTCAACATATTAGACTGCCAGTTTTGGTAGTTTCTGGAAGTTTGTGGTAGTTTTTTTAATATTAGAAATCACTGCCTTTAAATTTACTATACTTTTCACTGAAAAGTGTGTAGTGTGTATACTGTACATTTATAAAAGTTGAGACAACCACCTGTACTACAGGTACCTACTTTACCAACTAATTCCAGTGCCTGCACACTTCATTAGGTTGTTTATGGATGTGCGAAGATTTACTGCGAAACTCTGCGATCACTTTGAAGTGTGAAATACGGTCCACCGTCAGGCTGCTTTTAAATGCAGTTTTCACCTGAACCGATGAGCAAGATCCAGGCATCAGCGGTGATTTAAAAGAGCAATCAAGCCCCTGTCAAAAATGATTGATGCCTCTCTTCTGGAACCTGACATGTGATTCTTCGCCAGCTGCTTCAGACGAATATTCCTCACTAGGAGCTTGTTTGCTCGCCCATTTCTCCAAAGGAGAACGACACGGGGCTGTTTTCTTTCATTTCACCTTGATCCGTCGTCCTCCAGCTTCAAACTCATAACGCGCGCTTGTTTTCCACAGCGCTGGAGCCCTAATCAGAGTTTCACGGGATATAAATTCTGTGACATACAAAGGGTCTTTGTTTATTCCACGTTTTTTTCTCTGTTCTGTTTTCTTTAAAGTGAACTGGTGAGGAAGACTGATGTGCAGATCATAAGAATTGTGTTGTTTTTTGATGTTCGTGTGTGGAAACATCCGCACTGATACAACACTTTCTCAGCAATCGCTCTTGGTGTACTTTTCTAGAGAAGCGCAGTGATTCAGCGCAGCAAAGGGCACTTTTCTCCGCTCACTTCTTTTGTTGACAGGCAGATGATGATGAGTCAGTTTGGGTGCGCTGGCACTTTTGAAAGCATGCGTGAGGCTGTCATTAACCGCCGCGCATCACCAGGGCAGCGCAATGCGCCTTTCTGACTGAAAAACCCGTAAGAAACAAATGTAATTGCACAGAGGCTAAATATAGAACAGAGTCAGAGGCTTTTACATTTTCTTTTTTCACTACGTTATAAATGTGCCGTACTAAGTTGAATTCAGAACAAAAAGTCTGTCTGAAGGAGAGGAACTGAGCTAGAGGCACTTTTGAGTGTTATGAATAATAATGCTCTTCAAAATGCCTTCTGAAAATGCCTGAGACCATAAAATTACAGACGGGAGAAAAAATCTCAGGGCAAACCCTTGTATTATTCAACCTTACAGAATGTTTTTTAATAATTACAGTGGTCATGATACGGCTGGAGCAGTGGCTTTGTTTGTCACATTGTTATGGCAATGTGGCATGTGCTACATCCACTGGAGGAATCAGAAACAAGATGGTGGGAAGAGTCAGAGATTCTCCTGTCATAGGTGAGCCGGATCAAAGATAGAGGACACCGATAATCTCAGTGTCATGGTAACATCAGCTCTGAACCAGCGCATCAGTTGAATGAGCCAATTTGGTATGAAGGTGTCAACTATAATCAATACTCAATTGTCAGAGTGTTTTCTCCTGAGGTAACACATATTAAGGCCTGAATCCGTCTGTCCTGCTGTCTTTTCCCATGTGATAAGGATCTGGTGGCTATGCAGACAACAGAAGTGGTGCAGTGTCCTGCACTGGACACAGAGAGTCCATCCTCAAAGTCACCTTAGCCAGATTAATTTAGAGTTTTCAACCCTAATCCTCACCAGTGTGTGACCGTGCATGCATGCTTGTTTACTTTTAGGCGTGTGTATGTGTACATATTTGCTTCTCATAATGATGTTTTGTCTAATACATTTTGGAAAATAACACTTCCTTGCTTATTTTTGGGGGGCAGTTGATATATAATATGACCATGGTTTTTTCAACATCAAGATTTTAAATTACATTTTTTATAACTGTATAAATAAAAGTGTACTTTGTAGGTCTTATATCTGGTCAACAGTTTCACTTTTTTGACTTTGATAGTTTATTGTAAATGGCACCTACACTGTGATATATGAATTTTTAGTATAAATGTTCTATGTTGTCTCTCAGTTAATATCAGGTCATAATAGCTTCATGCATAATAATGATAAAGGAGTCAGCAAAGTTGTTTTAAATATTTTTAGCATGTCACATCACATATCAACTACCCATTCGAAGATGGAGGCCGGAGGTTTAATCAATAACACAACTTCACATTTTTAATGAAGGACTGCAAAATAAGATTAATTGCAAGTCAGCGAAAACAAGTGACCTGTCATTAGAGACAGGCATATCTCAGTAATATATCTACTGGCAGTGGTACAGCTGTGATATAGTACGAATGTTTTAAAAGATTGAAATTAACATTCATCAGAAAGAAGAATTTCAATTCAAGAGTAGTTCTGTCATGATGTAACCTCATGTGGCTCCAAGCCAAGCTACAGTATATACATTTATTTTTGTGCAGTTCACAAGATAATTTTGGTAGAAGATTTTAGAGACCGAAAGCCTCAGTCACCTCAGTTTACTTTCTTTGTATGTAAAAAAAGATTAATAATCTTTAGAATTCAAAATGTTTGCCAGTTTTTGATGATAGACAATAGGCTGTTACAAAGCTAGAGACAAATAGATAGTTCTTTGTGCAAAGACAAATATAAAATAATGGCCTTTATTTTACATTGAACAGATGTGTGAATTTAATATTCTCATAAGCATTTGTTTATTCCCTGTTGCCTCTACCCCTTTATTTGTGTTTGTATTTGTATATAATTTATGTTCATATTGTTTTGGCTTACAAGGGCTTGGTTATTTCCACCTCTTTACTGTCACCCACCTGCAGCTATTATTATCAGATTTTGGATAACCAAACACAGCAAATGTCAAATCTCACCAAAATGTGATGTGATGCCACTGTTGCCAGTCATTTTAATTGGCTTCTGAGGCAGGAAGGATCGGACGGGCTGCCACACTAGTCAGATGATAATGAGGTGTGTGTGTGTGTGTGTGGAGTCCGCAAACTGTTGTTCTCCTCTGCATACTGTAATAAAGAGAACTTAGAAAAGTGCTATCGCTGTTTTGATAATATCAGCTCATGGTTTTTTGATCAGTTGTTAGGCTTACCACAAAAAAAGATCATTTCACCATACTCAGATACTGACTAGTGTTTGGATGGTTATGTGTGGGAGCCAGGCGTTAAAACAGAATATAAAGTGTCCTGAGTTATGTTACGTTTAGTAGACTAAAAAGCTGTTTTACTGAATGAACAGGGTTTTATTTTGCTCACTGAATGACCTGCTACATATTCGAGGAAACAGACTGTGTGCAATGCTTCATCAAACGGTATACAGACATCGCTAGCTCTCCGTTTTATTTCTGTTTTGTAGCAGTTCAGGAAAACAGTAGCACATAGGAAATGTTAAGTGGAATGAACCTGTGATGTCAGATATAATCAGACAGCCCACATAAAGACAGTAACAGTGTGTTGACACAGTGTATAATAGAAACATGACGATCAATGGATGATCTCAATTGCATTTTAATGTTAAATAAAAATGTCTACCATTCTATTTATTAAGGAAAGTTGTTCAGTATTGTTGTCCGGACGCTGCAGAGATAACTTCCCCTTTGCTCTGGGTGTGTGTGTGTGTTCATGACTTGCAGTGTGTGTTCACTCTTCATGGGTTAAATGCAGAGGTCACATTTTGGGTATGGGTAACCATATCTGACAAAACATGTCACTTTCACTTGTCATGAAGTACAGCAAAACTTAATGAACAGTTGATGGCAGTTACCTCATTGTGCTCCAGTGTTTTCTTTGTGCAATGCAGGGAAGTCAAAACAGCAGCAGACTGCTCACTGCAGTACATGAGAGAGAGTGCAGGGAGGTGGAGGGGCTATTATTGTGTCCCCCACAGGGGACTGGACTGTCAGCTTTACCACACCACGCATGGCCTGGGCCTCCATAAGCGAGGACATTCAGTGCTGCGGATTAAATCCCAGAGAGGAGTATAATAAGTATGGTATAATAAGACTGGTCTCATCTGAAAGTCTATAAAAAGATGGATACAATAAAAAATAGAATGAAACATAATTATAAAAAAGGAATGCCACAGTCATAATTAGCATTACATTATCAGCTACTTTAATTACATTTGTAAAATTACAACTTTGTTTAAATGAATTCAATTGAAAATGCCCTTTCTTGTCTTTATGTCTAGATATAATGTGCAGGATAATTGGTGGTGTTTAACTAAAAGATATATTTGTGTTTGTTTTTGTTGGTTCACAAAGATCATAATTTTGAATTTTGGTTTGTCTTTGCTTCGTATTTGTTTATAGAGCAGTGGAGATATTCTGGAATGGAAATGAGGGAACACTGTTTAGTAATCCTAACTATAAGAACTATAGGATGAATAATATAATTACTTTTATAAAGTTCAATTCTGAATTAGAAAAGACAACTTTAATAAACAATTCTGAATGGTTTCTGAACACCTAAGACACAAAAAATGTATGTTAATGTCTTAAAATAATTGACACTTGGTTTGATACATTATAGACAATTTTTGTGCAAAGGCCTGTTAGGTTTTCAATTATAAAACGAGACGGAATTATATTTGTATGCATTTTTTAGCAGATAAGGCTCTATGTTTTACATTTTTATATAATTCAAACATGTTAAATGTGACTTGGATGTTCAAATACTTTATGTGTCTTTGTAATATCATATTACTGTAATTATGCAAAACAGTAGAAACAAACAGCAGTTGAACAAAGGCATGGAATGAATATTAGTGGAGCTTCTCTGTCTGTGCAAAAACAATTCCTCTACTCTTATTATTATAAAGGAAGCTGATTATTCCATAATGATTCCTGACCCCTGCTGAGTGCATCATCTCTACAGCAATTAAAATGTTGACATGTTTTGATCAATCGTTCAGACTCCAAAAGAAAGAACACGATTATTAGCCTGGATGCTTTTACTGTATTTGATCAGTAGAGTGCAGTTAAATCAAAGCACCGTTCAAAGCATGGAGTGTCGACATTACAATAACTACCCAACAGTGAGACAAAAGTGTGCTTTCTTAACTAAAAAAGATAAACATTATGCAGAAAGCAACTCCTCTGAGGTTTAAAATGAACTACAACAGAGCTAAAGTAGGTCAGTACATGGAATTTCTTGTTACAACTTTTCTTCTGGTTAACATTTTCCAAGCTGCTAATACACATTCGATTGACTTGTGTGGCTTGTGTAAATCGATTTAAAAGTGGATTTTACTTTTTTTAACACAATTTTATTTGTGAACAAGCAGTGTGGAAACCCCAGCAAAAGCATACATTTAATAAGAAATCTGCATAATTTTGTCCTTCAGGTAAAGGTAAAGTTGACCCCACTTTAAACAATCACGCCCAGATAATTTTAGCCTTGATTTTGTTATGATATTAATCAATCACAAGTATATACAGCATATATAATAATAATAATCATAACATTAGACTACTAAGTAAAAATATTTGAATATAAAAATTTTACATATATTTCAATTTCCATGTGGATTGTTACTGAATGTCTCTCAATTTTTAAACAGGTACAAAGGATTGAATTGCACCTGTACAAAAATTAAATAGCAAAGGGTGATTGTTACAGCTTCTCACCTACAGTTTCAACAATTACATACTATATCTTTTATCAAGAAAATCACACATATCAGAATCTTCACTTAAGAAACAGTCATAACACAATTGGTGTTAAATGACTTGGAGAATTAAACAGAATTTACCACCTGCAGCGGGAGAAAATTAGTTGTGATTTAGCAGTGATTCTGTGTCACATAATCAATGTCCTACTGCGTGTGTTTTTCTCCTCTTTAAATTTTACGTTTCCTCAATTACACATCAACTGCAAACACTTCAGACTGCAGGGGCTTGTACAGTACCACGCAATGTTTATGCGTTACTGGGTTCGTATTGCCTCATATTGTGCTTGGAGTGCTGTTGTTGTTTTATTATTTTATTAAGCCTAATTTGTGCATGTATTTCATTAGAAAGCTTTCACTATTTTTGAGGGGTAGTTAATCTATATGTAAAATTAGTTGCTTATTTCCCCAGGTACAGGTCCGATTCACTCATATTAGTTGCCTTTTGTTTATTTCTACATGCGTTGTAATTCAAAGCACATTTCCTTTTCTATAGTGCCTCTAAGTGGTACTAGGCAGTATTGCAATAAATTCATATATATAGGCTATTTTAAATGTAAATTCTATCATAATTTAAAGCTGAAGCATCTTTTTTATTTTGTATTTATTTGTTTTTATGTTAAAAAATACACAACAGGATTTAAGGAAAGTTATTTGTCTGTCTCTCAATACAAGAATGAATTGTATATTTGATCCATAAAAACCTGATGAAACACATAAGCAAACTATATATTTTTTTTACATATATTTACATGTACATACATTTTATACATATGTTTGCATATGTGTTTTGTATCTTATTTCACAGATACACATACTTGGTGAGCCTGTTCACATTACGATAAATAAACAAACCGTGTCGGTCAAAAGCTGTAATATTGTTTATTAAATATTGCATAATGAGGAAATCACAGCAGTAAATATGTTTAAATTCATTGTTACTGTAACAGCACTGCAAATAAACAAAAACAAACAAACAAAAATGCAAAATTCGCCTTCGCATACAGATCATAAAGGAATTGTATTTTTCACATCTCATGTGTCATCTTACACTCTTAAATAACTTTAGTGATTGCAGAAAAGAACTTGGTAATTGTCTTTTGTCACACATTTACAGTATGTTACCGTGTTTACCTCTAGGCAAGAAATAATACAAAAGGAGGCACATGTGGATGAAGCTATGAGACATGAGAAAGGCATTTATATCCCGACACAGTGTGAGAATCACTCATTCACTCATGAGGTTGCTTGAGTTAAGCAAATCTCTGTGCTTTTCTAATAGTCTTCATAAAATAAACTGTAATATTTATAGAGGTTGCTGTAACTTCAGTCACTTTCATTCATTTATACTTATTTTGTACATATTTACAACTCTGATAGAATAGGAAAACTTTAAATTTCAACTCATATACGAAGTTACATATTTACTCAGAACACTACATTCATTTATGCTACACTATATTGTGACGGTTCTATAGGCCAAAATACGTTTTCAAGATCAATTTCAATAGAGATCATAACTTTTTAAATTTCTTGTCGAACTTCTATTTGATTACAAAAAAAGAACAAAAATATAATCTAGATGCTTGTATTGATGTGTTTCTGCCCATATGAGATCCTATGTCTCTTTTTGCATGGGACGGAAGGCAAGTGTAAAATACGCATTGTGCGAAGAGGGCGTAAAATCCTCATGCATTTCAGCAGCACAAACTCAGGCATTAAATGGAATGGACCGTATAAAACTATAAGGGAGATTTATAAAGCAATGCAATTTTTAAAAGACTCAACCCTCCACATTGTTAGAGGATTAACAGAAGAACAAAAACCAGCCATGATCTTCCAGCTGGTAATACTACTTCTTAAATGGAAGCAAAAGCAACAACCTAAGTAGATGTTAACTACATCCAGGCAAGGAAGACTAAATGCTAATCAATGGAATCAAACACAACGGTCCAGATATAGCATCCTCTACTGTAAATGGCACTTTGAAAATGAGGTACGGCAATCTTATATGGATCGTCCAATCCCAGCACACAAACAAATGTCACATGTTATCAACCATAACACTATGTAATATCCGTGGTACCTGGATTAAGATATTATCAAGCCTTTCTTCTAACGGAGGTACTGTAAAAACACTGCTTCTTTGACTCATAATACATCCCTCAGAAAAACCAAAATAGAAAAATATATACCACTCAGGCAAATAAATAGTATTTTGAGCAAAGATTATAGTCAAAAACATTTAAACGTATGTTTTGTTCGGTTTAGTGGGGATTAGTTTAGCCCTTCATTTCAGTACATAACAGTGCTCAAACAAAGCTTATTAATTTTTGGTTATCCATTACTAAACTTGTACTTAGACCTGGAGATTTGTGAGTTGGTCACTCGATTGGAATCTTCTAAACAGAAATGTTGTATAGGTCATTAAAATGTGTGAGTATGTTAAGTGCTCTGAATATGAAAGCATTTCGCATCAAAATTCATATGAATTCAATATCCTTCTAACATGAATAACACTGATTGAAAGCTTAAATTGTTTTGAGGAACCTTTGCTTACATTGTCAGATACATTGCCAAAATGAATGTTCTAATAGACTCTTCTAAAAGCCCACACTGGAATTTAAATCCAAATCGTACTCTTTAAAAGAGTGTTCTATTAATCTGCATTTGTTTTTAAAACCAAGGGGAATATACAATTTAATATTAACACTTTTTAACATCATGTTAAACTTTTTATGTGACTCCTTCAAAACTTTTCTGACCAATAATCACCCCAGCAACCTTAAATACAGATCCTTTCAGATTCCTTCAATACACCGTCATACTTTACGGTCACACTGAAAGTCTACATTTATTGCAAAAATAAATTGTATAATAATACATTTTTCAGTTTTGTAATGTCAGGTATGTGATGAAGTACTTTGCACTGTTTATCAGTACAAACTGCAGCTGTAAACATATTCACTCAAACTCATTTTTCATCATTATCAAGACGAGATACTTTAAATAATGGCTTTTAGCAAAACGTACACGTAACTGGTGAAGACCTTCATTCTTGTTCAGTGTTTCCAAAACATGCCACCATAGTACAGTTTTAAGTACATGTTCCTTGCCGACATGCCGCAGTCCTTACTGATCACATACCTGGACATTCACCTGGGCAAGATCAAGTTTTGATGGGGAGAAGATTTGATGTCAACACATCATGAGTGTCCCAAACAGGTCAGGCTGATTAGTCATAGCGCTAGAATCTCTTCATACACCATCATTTCTCTCATGATGTCATGTCACAAATTAACAGCTTTCACATAATTTCCTGGGAACGTGCCAAACCGTTTTGTCCTCTTTGATG
This sequence comes from Ambastaia sidthimunki, assembly GCA_036877625.1. Lineage (NCBI taxonomy): Eukaryota > Metazoa > Chordata > Actinopteri > Cypriniformes > Botiidae > Ambastaia > Ambastaia sidthimunki. Next base: position 1,380 of record JAZGTK010018866.1, on the reverse strand, counting down.
TACCTGCACGGAGAAGCCAAAACGCACACAACAGAAATCTTAGTGTTCGTGAAAAGAAAAAGTGTTAAATATTCTAAACTGGATTACAGATTTAAAAAATGTGCAAAATCATTTTATTAATGAGTATTGTTTGTCATTTTTCAATAAAAATATCCAGACAAATTTACTTTAGAAGCAAAAACTGTGTAAGATAAACTCATTTTCAAATGTTTTTGCTTGTTAAAAGCATCAATTTAGTAAACATTACATTTGTACTATTAGTATTAAGACCATGATGTTTGCAGTGTATGTAACTCCAGACGAGAGCTTGATATCAGAAGTCAAAGACAGACTGTTTTAGTAGTGCTGTAGGTAGTGATTTAATATTGGAGACATGACTCTCAGGAGAATCAAATCTGTAAACAATGACACGTACCCACGAACCAGCCATCATCACATTTCTCCATGACATTGACCAGATCTCCTTCCTGAAGCTCCAGCTCATCATCATTCTGAGGCACATAATTGTACAGAGCCTGAAATCTACCGAAGAGCACAACACAACAGCACTGAGAACAAACTCACACTGAGCAAATGTTCAGTTTACACAATTCTGTCAACCCAAGTATAGGCTTTAATTCAGTTTAAAGATAGAAAATAAAGTTGATGGGCTTCAATGAAGAAAGCATTGCATTTTGTTTTGTCTGTGTGACCCAACAGCATTCATAAGATGTCTCACTGCACCTCTGGCAGAGTGCCATGGTTAATAGCTGGCACTGAATATCAACAATGTTTGGATAGTTTCACTGAATACAAAAGCAAGCAATATGGTCTCAACTTCACTCTAGTTAATGGATCTGCCATCAACGATCAGCATTTTCATTTTTCACTCAGATGCTAAAGCAAATCACAGTACATTACAATTTTTGCCACTGTACAACATGCATAAATATTGTATGAAATAAACACTGTCTAATTTATGATTGTTTTTCTGTCTGTTGCTTAGTGGCTTCATGTAACGTTCAAGTGCACAATTATTTGCCTTGGCATCGATATTTAGCACCTCAAGCCTGGAATATGATGTTCTAGAGCAAGATTTCATAACCCAGAGTTAAAAGTGTTTTTAATTGAACTTAGCTCTAGGTTTAAAATGATAATAACCCAGGATTAAATACAATGTGCATCTGTAAACTGGTTTTAAAGAGGTGGGGTGGTTCTCCAAGTTGTATTTTTTGGGGTCAGTGAAAACTCTGGAAACTCTATGCACTCACACAGAGACAAGGTTTGACAGTATGAGATGTCATACTTACATTCCACAACTCATGCGTCCAGGCTCAGGGCTGCTGCTCTGGGACAGGGGTTGCTGGGAAATGATGAGAGAGTGTTTACTGGGAGGAGTCA
>JAZGTK010018865.1:0-11649 GCA_036877625.1 Ambastaia sidthimunki | reverse complement strand
TATTATTATATAATATTATTATGAGATTCTGTTGTATATTATAGTCAATAGTTATTAATAACTGCATGCTGGTTGTGGAGTAATATATAGTATATGTGTTATTTAATTATAGTTTATGGCCATTTAATTTAAATTCAAGTATGTTGAGTTGCTCGGCCGGCAGATGCGACTGCGCAGCTGTTTTGCTCCTTTATCAAACATCAAGCTTGCGTTTGTGTATATGACCATGAAACATCACGGCCGTCCATTGTGGCTTTACAATAGATCTTAAATACAGTAACAAAACAATAAATGTCATTTGTAGGTTGAGGAGGTGTGGACAGGAACAGGAAGTGACATCATAAATTGACATCACGCACGTCTGTGGGGGTGCAGGACAGGTTCTGAGAGTGTGTCACATTGCTGGTGGCTCCGCCCTCTTGTTTCTGTGGGAGTCGACTCTCTTTGAGGCTGTTGGCCAGCAACCGTTCGATCTGCTCCTGGCATGACTTCAGATAGTCCTGCATCAAGCAGACAATAAGTTACGCTAGCATCCAGACGCTAAGTAGCGTAAACTAACTGTCAATGTATATATTCCACTTTCTGATTATTGTCTGTGAAATGATCAAAATTGGTTACTGTTTAAATGGTATATCTGACAAAAACATGTCACTTTCACGTTCACTTTCACTTTCAAATTAACAGAAATTATCAGATTATAAAATTGACACACATTTCTGCTCATTTCTTCTGTGTTTTCTGTACAGTTAGTGTACCAGCAATGTTCTGTAGTTTATTTCTGTGGTATGTAAGATTTCAAATAAAAATGCCCCTAACTGGCACATAAAAGACTGTGATTGGTGCTTTCCGTATGTCAGACAGGCATTTCCTGTTAAAAGTGGGCGGTTGTTGGCCAAAATAAGCTACAAACTGGACCAGACAATAGTCAAGTCCGGCTGCATGAAGCAAGTGAGACAATAAAACATGGACTGTCAGTCAGTCTCTGAAGTGCTGTGACGGTCTGATGAAATGATCCAGTTTCACAGCTCACACTTAAACTCTCGTCTCTCTCCAGAATTGAAATCCTACAGTCAGTTCTCTCCTCTGATCCACTGAGACAACAACAGTCCTTGTTGTCGTGGCAACAGCAGGCACAGGAAGAAACAGTTGCTAATGGAGACATATGGTGGTTTTTCCCAGAACTTCAGATGGAAAATAAGTTAACACATTACACTGAGGAGAGACAAAGAGTGTGTTTAACGTTACGAGTGCGTAAGCTCGTGTGTGAGGAGTTTAAATGATGCGTTCACTCTCTGGGCCTAAATCAAAAAAGTTTAAAATTCATTCAAAATTCATTCACAGGCTGAAGGCAGTATGTGTACGTTTATGTGAGTGTGTGTCTGTGCGGTAGTGCAGCTTTTATCCACAGATGTGTTTGAGAGACCTGTGTCTCGCCACAAGAACGCAGTTCTGAAAACACACACCGCTTACACACACACATTCATTAGCTTTCAACAAATAAACTTGTGCTAATCCTGGGTTAAGCCATATCTGTCATTTGAATATTTAGTACTTCAGTTACAGGCAATATTTGTTTTTTAACAGTTTGAAGGTATGTTGGGCCGCTGACACTCACCACCTCAGTGTGGGTGATTTTGGCCAGCAGCTCTATCAGATTGTAGCCCCACAGGTTCTGGTGGTTCGGGTCGGGCTGCAGGCCACACACGGCTGCCGCCACACTTCCTGTAGCAATCATGGAGGGAGGATACACGGTGAAGCCGTGATCTGAGGACAACAAACACACACACAAAACATCAGTGATCTGGTCAGATGATTCCCTGGAACATGACTCGCCTGTGAAGAACGTCAAAAAAACATACCAGGAAATATTACACAACTGACTCTTACCTGTGGCACAGAGAGCGACGAAGGTCTGAGCGTGTTTGCGGATGAGTGTCAGTCTGTCTTCAGGGAAGGGCAGCTTGTGCAGAATATGTTCAATAAAGTCCAGAGGAGTGACGGCGGCCATGTTCCACTTCAACTTACTCAACACCACCAACTCCCACTCCAGCAGAGAGACAGACAGACAGACAGAAAGACAGACAGAGAGAGAGAGAGAGAGAGAGAGAGAGAAGAGAGGGACACAGAATAATGAATGAAGTGGCAGGAAATAATTTCTTGGATTAAAACTATGCTGAAGGTTTTGATCATTGCTGGGCATCAGTCACAGAACTGACACATTCAACACACACACTGATGAAACGCAGATGTTTCTGTCTGCTAAAAAAAGTCAGATATGACATTTTAGCAGAAGCATCATTGCCCATTAAAACTGTCACGTGCACCCTTCAAGCCAAGAGTATTTAAAATGCAATTGCCAAGAAACTAATATTTGCATCTTTGATTATAAAGTTGTATGATTGCCCCCTAGTGTTTGAATGATCACATTACAATCTTCTTTAACACAAGCAGATACAAGAGACCTAAAATGTTTTTATAATGAAAAGCGATATATACACTAAACTTAATACATCTTACAGGCTTTTAACTGTTTAAAAAGTCTCGCCTGTCTCTTTACGTCACTCAACACTTTTAGCTTGTCGATTATGTATCATGTCAGAGGATTTTTTGAAACAGAAGGCATGGAGTCACGCTGCGCTTTAAATATTCATTTTTAAATCTCTTCCAAGTGACATCATCGCTATAAAATGAATCAAGCCATCACGCAAAGCTCCGCCCCCCCCGTGTTTGACCTCCACCAATCAGACGCTGCATTCCCAGCACACACTCAACTTCCTTCCTCGCACGTGCCCGGCTTGCTTTGTTTCGCCTGCTAAAGCTGCTTTCTGAGAAACTCGAGAACGGACACACGAGAGTAAAACAAGGCCAAAACAGAAGCTCTTCAGTCTCACTGTGTGTCACTGGATGAAGGAAGGGTGAGACACGACCGGAAAACAGCGACACTGAAACAACACAAAGCTCGAGACTCTAAAAGACTCTTATCTTCTCCTGGAAGCTCCAGTCTGCTGATAAACATCCACTCATTCACTCATTTTCTTTTATATTACCGTTTGTGTCTTGATCATGCTGGACCAAGCGTACACATTTTCCCTGTCATATCTTACATTTCTGTGTCTTCTCTCCTCTCTTCCTCTCAACACTTTTAAAATTCAAAAGATGATCAGAAGTGATGAGAAATCATTAGAAAACTATCTTCTAGGACTTTAAACCGTTTTAGCAGCAGATGGTCCTCACACCTCATGCCAGTCCATGAGGTCATTTCCTCTAAAACTCTTCAAATCCTTTCTCATGCTGGTCTGAGTTTGTTCTTTCACTTCCGCCACAGAGGTCAGAAGACAACACAGAAGACTGATAATAAACACATTCAACCATTAGGGGGCAAAAAAACTTCTCTAAATATCTCCAAATTCATTTCCTATATCATTCAGTGTTGCTGTAGAGCTTCAACAGATGAAGGACGTCTGAGGATCATCAAAGCCGTCGGTTCTTACCAGCAGCTGTTGGCATGTGATGGAGTTGTCCGTGTACAGGCAGAGCTTCCTGGTCGACAGCGGCTTGCATGCTTTTAATTTTGAAGCCAGGAAAAGACACACGGCCCCTAACAGCTGCAAATAACATTTTCTGGTAGAAACCGCAGCTAAAAATCTGTCCAGGTAGTTCATAGCCAAAGGAAAGACGTCGTCCTCACATTTCTCCTCCTCACAAACCTGTAAGAGAGCAGACAGAGTCCTTTTATCATCAAGTTACTTTTCTGTTTGTTCTTGAATGTAACTTTAGGTTATTAGCCTTTAAATTATAAGCCACTTAATACTATCCAGTAGCCTAACTTTACTATTTTCATAAACTGCAGCCTATATAAATGTACTATTATTAACGTAAATCCCTGTATGTCTTTCTGTTCTAGTCACTGTATATTTAATCTGTTCTCAGTAAAGGTTATTACTGTACGTAACTTCTCTCATGAGAAAGAGGAACTTAAAAACCTTCATTCATTTCAAACAGGGTTTGAAACCCACCGACGCCCAGATGACAAAAAAAGCGAGTGACAGAACTGATCCACATTCACTGACTGTTTGAATTAAACTTGATCTTTATAGCTGATGGTTATTATAACGTTTGCATGAACTATAACACGTTTAAACCGATAAATGCACGTTTGCACCATCCAAAAGTTTGCGTCTGTTTTACAAATTCTCCAAAATTACACAAAGTCATAAAGCTGTTTAAATTGCACATGTAAATAAAGAACAAACTCGCATCTTTCACACGACGAACGTCTTTTAGAAGAAAACAAAAGTATTTGCTTTTAAATCAAGCGTGTTTGCGTTTCCTGATACTTTCTGTATTATTCAACTGTTCTTGACAAGCAAAGTAAACTTTGCACAATGACTAACACATGATTCATACATACAGACACATGCATGTGTCAGATCAAATAGTAAGTCTGCTGAAACGTATAACTTTAACTGTATGTCAGTCTGTGTAGCCACAACAGCATGATCGTTACATAACACAGGCGTATTTCTTCCATCAAAACTTCAGTACAAACCTCCAGCATCCACGTCGCGACCATTCGCCTCATGAACGGCTGGATGTCGGTCTGAACGCATTTAAAATAGGGTCTCTGCGGAACATATCTGTCCTCCAGTGTCAGGAGACTCTGCAGAACTCTGTCGTTGCTGAAGATGTTCGGGTCCTTCTGGGCTCTTCTGTCTGTAGCGTTTTCCAAGCAAAAAAGATCCATTCTGCGGTTCTCAAATAACCCGATGCATGAAGCTGTGACCGTGCAGAATGAAGGAGGATGATGGAGGATTTTCCTCAGGCATGGAAGTCATTTGTCTGGACCTTCAATTTCGCCTTCAACATCTCGAGAGCTTCAGTCATGAGTGTTTCTGAGCTACAGCAGACAGATGAAGCGGATCTGATGTCTCCTCCTCCTCACACCGCCGCGCGCTCAATACGCCTCGCAAAAATGCTCATTTCTTCTCATTCCTGTCTGATCACAGCACATGCATGACATTCCCGTCAGCCTGAACACAAGCACAACACACTGCAAACGAAACCTTTAATGCACAATGACAAACTGAGACAAACTGATACAGATTTACACATGCATGACTTATGATGCGCTATTTGATTTCCCCTCACGTGCAGATGCACATGTTCACAAAGAGAGCATATCTTTCATTTATGTTCTCATATATCTGTAGATATTTCTGTACTTTATTTGAATAACGCCTAAGAGTGGAAAATTATAATGCTAATTATTTTGCAACTGAATGAGGGTTTAACAGGCAGAGTAACGCTACCTGCAGCCACCAATGAAACCAAACAGCTCATGCAAAAGTTTAATGACAGTCTGGGAGAAAAGGGAAGCGACATGTTGGGCTGCTCGGTTACATAACAGTGAAATATGAATAACCAATAAGACAGCAAGAAAATAGCTTGAATGGGCAACTTTTTACAGGCTAAAATTCCTTTATGGGAAGACCAGGTTGCACCACAAAACATAAATCATTTGCACACAGGCAAGTTTATCCACCTCCTTCCCTCATTTGAAATATCTCTCTTTAGATAGTAAAAGACTTTGTGATCTGATATTCACGGCACCTGTCTCTGTCTCTGAACAGCAGATGTTGATAACAAACGGATAACAAACTGACCATGTGTTAAAGCTCTGAACTCAAAACACCAACACAAATATTCATGAATTATTCAGACATTTCTGTTTGTGACAGATGATGGCGGTGAAAGTCTTTGTGAAATGAATAATACCCTCCAACAATCACTCATTATTCTCATGAACAGGTTTTGTGTTGTCATGAACTTTGTGTTGTAAATAGAGCAGAACTTTGAGCTGCTGTAAGAGATGCAGAGATAACAGAACTTGTTTTTTCTGACACATTTCATTCATAAAACTTATGACTCCAGATGCATTGTTATAAATTCTAAGTGGTTGTTGATAAGCTTTGAGTTTAAGCTGTAACACAGAAATGAAATAGCGAAGAGTTAAAGATTTTCCTGCATATCAGTTCTGCATGTGTACCGCTGTTTTACCTCAGAGAGAGAGAGAGAGAGAGATTCAGGGCAGGAGACACTTAAATACTGCACACAGACATCAGACAGGCCTCATTACCGCTATCATATCTGTGTTACACTGGAACCATATGGGACTCGAAACAAACCCACCCCATGCAGTGAGATACAGAAAATATTAACGGTCAGATTTAATTATCGCATTACACAAACTCATGATGGTTTTACATGCAAGCGGCAAATATGCAGTCATGCAGAATTATGCTACAGAAAGATTAGATCTGAATGCAGGTCTGGCCATGAGAGCAGAAAACTCTGGACTTCGTGGAAATCACAGTTGTAGATGTAAATGCTGTGATGTTTCAGTATGTAGCTGATGTCTGACGAGTTTGATGCACTTTACAGCCTCTGTTAGTCTCTCGTGCAGGAGAAAAGAGGAAGAGAAAGAGCAACAGAAAGAGAGAGAGAGAGAACAGGGTGGGGTGTCCAAAGCCTGGCTTCAGTCATGAGCAAAGAGTTACATGGGCTGGATGTCTGCAGCGTGAGATCACGTCCTCATATCTCCAACAGTAGAAGATCAGCAGAAACTCACACACATGTAGAGCTCAGATGAGGAAACAGCAGAGAGTGGATGATCCAGCACAGTGTGTGTGTGTGTGTGTGTGTGCTGGTCATGTTCCAAATTCACTCTTAACACTCGATGTCTTTTAGACAACATAACAACACAAGCACTTACTCTCCATTAAGACTAAACAAATATCAAAAGAACTAAACTAGTGTTGAAGTCTTAAAGAGTTCTTAAAGGACATGAAGGACACTGTACAGCTGGAACGATTTGATTCGTCACAGACTTCTCTGTGGGTGTGGCCTGATTGTAGCGAGGAAACCGATTGGTCATGTGCATCACTTTGGAATTTGCACTCACAGTAAACAACAGTTGCCTGAATGACAAATAGCAACTGACCATGGATAGAGAGTTACATTAAAATACCAACACAAAAAATCACTAGCTGTTGACTAAACAGGGCTCAGATCAAAGCGGTGCCCTTATTAGTCACAGCCATTCAGCTAGTCAATGTAAACCAGCAGGGGTGATGCAGAGGGTACATGTTTCAGTCTTCAGCCAGTATAAAGACCCTCTGTGACCCGATTGCTTTAGCCTCTAACTCTGCTGATTGTCTTGTTGCTTTATTGAATTTCAGTGCAGAATCACTGGACTGTGTTGATGACAGAAGAGGCCCATCAACACTCCAGTTTCAAAAGAATATTTTACAAGAAGTCATAACAGAGCATTACAATCTGATTCAACATAATAAAGGCACTTCCTGCAGGAAACTCTTTCATACTGTGAGACTTGATTTGTTTCTTATGTACTGCTAAAGCATGAACTTAGTCTTTTTTAAAAAGTCCTTAAGAGAAACAGAAATAGACACACACTGGATGTTTCTAGACATGAAACGTATAACGATTATGAACTATAAGTTAAAGCAAAAGATTATTTGATTCTGGAAGTTTCATTCTGAACTCACTTGAAATCCTATTAAATCTGAGCACAGACAGACACGTTTTCAGGCGTCATTTTCTCAGCAGAAACATCTGAGAAGCAGCTGGAGAACTCCAGCAAAGTCTTCATTTGTTCTTTATTGAATCTCACCGCTGACCGGGAGAAATGACTGAGATATTAAACGACGCTGTGTGATTTTCTTTCCTGTGGAATGAAACACCCTCAGTTCTCATCAGAATCTCAAAGTCAAATCAATGTGAGTAATGAGCTTCATTCTTAAAGATTACACAATCAGTTCTTTCTATTCACACATTCCTGTCTTATCAAAAACACACACAGTCAGCAACGATAAGATCCTGCTAATCATATTCGTATCACATCCATCTTTTTTCTACAAAAAGTATTTATCTCAAGAGTGAAAATTTATACTAAAAATAACTTTATTCTTTAAGTAAGACTGATGGTGGTTCTACAATGCCCGACTCACACTCCAGGAATAGATTTCCCAAACCAAAACACAGTTTTGATTTTCCCATGCTTCAGTTAGAAATACAGCTGTGTTTTTGGCATAAGCCTAAAAATGTGTCCTCCACATTTTCACAGGAAAATTGTGCATCTTCGTTTTTCATTATTATCAAATCAGCCCTGCTCAGTAAAAATCTACAGAGAATCTCAACAGAAGAGAAAATCAGACAAAACTGAGAGAACGTAAAGAAAGACTTTCAAATTAGAAGCTCAGATATTACATTCCCACAGTATTGCTTGAGTTTATCTTCACAGATAGTCTAATAATAACTGATAGCCCTTGGAAAATCTGATTTGACCTGCGATGGGTCAAACCAGAAGAGGTTCTTGACCTTTCCCACCAAACGATTCTGTGAGGAGAAGCTGAGATGTTCCTCCATTGTTAACAATATCACTGCTTGAGAGTCTGTGAAAACTGGGCCATTAGTGAGAGAAGAACAGCAGGCAGGAGAGGCTGAGAAGAACATGGTGATGGTCATCCTGATCTTCAGACGGCTCTTCCCAGGACTGCTGTGGCCCCTCGAGGGATCAAATTCTGAGTTCAGTTCCGGACACAAGTCCCTTATCAGGAAATATATCATTGCATTGAGCCACATCCTCTATTAACAAATATATGCACTGCATGGACTGGAGCACGGCCAAACTCAAAATCATGATGAATCAGGAGCCGTTGAAGAACTGTGAATCGTGAGGAACGACATCTTCAAATGAGGCCAAGTAGAAGTTTAATGTATAAACACACACTCAGCTTTAATTTAGCTGATAATCTCTCTTCAGATATTTAGACAACACAACATGCATGTCTGCGTCATTTTAAGCTGTGTCGGCACATTCAGTTCCATTCACATTTTGGTATGATAAGAGTTACAGTAACGGCATATTCATGTAGATTAAAATCTGAACATTAATGCTTTTAACATTGTATCTGTATCATCATTTTATTTTATTTATACTGTAAAGCCAGCAGAAAACACTGAGCATCAGTCACATGGAATTCTGTAAAATGATTAAAGAGCAAGTTACAGATAAAATATTGGTCATCTAATACCAACAGCTGTGGATAAACGGCACCTGTCTACACATTTCTCACATAAGAACAAGAGTGTTTGGTTCTAACAGTGGTTGGGAGTCGGTTGGAAGCTCAATGATCCCACGGTAATCTGCATTATATCACTGCAGAGACCAGCGTCCATCTGCTAAACAAACCCACAGATGCAGAGACTGCAAACACAGCCACAGTGACGTGATGTGGTGATAACACACAGATTGAGAACAATACTGCATGTGTGCTATTAGACCACTTAAACCTCAGCGGCCTGTCAGATGTACACAAACTAAAGAACAAAAATGTTGTTTTGAAAGTTCTGGGAATGTCTAGGAATCTTTAGGAGGTATTTAGTTTTTGTATTAATGTTAATGTTTAGTTCTAAGAATGTTATTCAATTTTTTTCATTCTAAAATTCCTAAAACATTCCTCTAACAGCTTAAGAATGTTTTTTCTATGTTTTTAACGTTCAGATATAATGTTCTGCTAACCTTACTGCAAGAACTTTCTTTGATAACTTTAAAAGAACATTAGCCAAAGTTCTGAGAATGACATGGTAACTCAATGCCTTTAAATTACAGAATGACAGCTGATTATAGAAAGACAACAAATTAAATCAACATAGTTTAAACCTCAATAACCCCTCATGCAGATCATCATAATCAGATTTCTGGCTCGTGTCAGAGGTTGTATATGTGAATTCTGAAAAGCTCATTTTAAGAACATCAGGTTCTGATTGTGGAATTGAAGTTTGGCTGTAGATCTGTTGAAGGATCGTTCTGGGAAGCGCCAGCCAAACCTGAAAACAAAACAAAACTAAAAAACAAGAACACAAAAATAAATCAGAGCAGCTCTTAACACACAGGAACATGTGCAGATGTTTTGACGATGTCATTACATGAAGGTTGTGTAATGTCTGTTTTCTTGGCTGCAGAGGTGGAGTGTAAGTCAGATCAAAAAGAGCCGCCCAGAGGAGCTCTGGATCAGATTGCGTTTTGGGTTGAAGCCCTTCATTCATTTGTGACATTTACAGCCGTTTCAATCCAGGCCTTTGGCGTCCCTGAAAGAGGCCCCTCGTCTTTCTGGAAAATCCCTGAGCGTGTCTGGCTCCACTTGTGTGTTCTGTGCCGGCAGAGGAAACGGACCAATTACGGAGGCAAAAACTAAAACGCATATGATGTCATCACACACACACCCTCCTAACTGAGCTGTAACAGATTACAAGGGGTGGAGATCTCAGGCTCTCAGAAAATAAAATCTGTTTATCTGAAATTCCTTGAAAGCACTCTGCAACTTAGTATTGACAATCAAACGTTTGTTAAATACAAAAACATTCAGTTTGGCTCCATCATGAAATGTTCTGCTCATATTCCACAATCCAATGAATTCTCGGCAGACAACATCAAGTCCCATCCTACATTTCTCATTATCCAGTTTCACTCAAAATGTGTACAGAAAGTGAACTGGATTACACCAGACTTACTAGATTATTTCACCAGAGATGTGAATTCAGAACATCAAACTGGTTTTCATGCTTTAAGCAGAGACCCACAGTGTGCAGACCCCTCATCAGATTTCAAAGGACAATGTCGTAATATGACATCACAAAGTTACAGACTGCATCTCTGTCTCTGGTTTTATAGCTTCAGGTGAAGTTCAACACATCATCTTTTCATCTTTGGCACACATGAAGCAAGAACTGTCTATTACTAACACACAGATATCTTGGTAGGCTAGTGAAATGGGTTGTGTGGTGTCTTACTGACCCCTGGTGCTGTACAGACAGTGTGCATGACTGGATTGTCTTTTAAAGCTCTTACTCTTATAGAGTCATGTAAATAAATATTTGTAAATAAAATAGTAAGATATATGTGAGTTATATGCACAAATGAGGTGCAATAAAAATCAAATTTAATGGGCTTTTATTTTGAAATGTTTTGACACGGTGATGATGTCACCACACCATATAAATATGAACGCTTGAAATGAGCTGTTTTTATTTAAAATTAATAAATGTTTGAAATTGTTCTTGTATTTTGCTGTGAAACAAAATCTGGCTGAAGATGTTATTCTCAGGTTTAACCAGCAGAGTGAGCTGTTGTCAAACTGGTTCTGGATCAGTTTCATTCAGAAATATTTCCTTCTGTACGGGTCATATAACAGTCGCCAGCTGTGTGTGTTCTTGGGCTTTTATATAATAAGTTATATATAATAAATTAAAAAAAAGATTTAATGTTGGACATTTAATTTCCAAAATTGTCTTTCTCATTATCAAGAATGTTGAATTAATATATATTTTATGATAAGTATTAGCTATAATTATTATTATTAAAATAATAATATATGCATACTGTGTTTTTATAGCATGTCATAATTTATAATGTAAGTTTATATAATATATAGTTCATATTTTATATAAAATATATTATTAATACACTTCTCGCGTTTACGTAATATCACAGCTGTAAACTACATGTCCCACAATGCCGTGCGCGGCGCGTCATTCACGGCGCGTATCCGTTCGTGCGTCGCGTCTCTG
>JAZGTK010018864.1:0-11649 GCA_036877625.1 Ambastaia sidthimunki | reverse complement strand
TGTGTTGGGTTAAACAATGCCCTTAATTATATTTACAATATAGCCCAGCATCCTTAACATTGTATACATCACTTAAACTATTGGAGGAAGTTGTGCACAAAGTAGATTAAATATTTGAGAATGAAGCAGTAACACTACAATGTGTTATTTGCAGTTTGCATTAATGAAAATGTGCTACATTGTATACTAAGAAAAGCTATTGTGTTTGTTTTGTTTAAAATGAATGAGGAAAGCGTTTCATTTTCCTGCTGATAGATTCTAAAGGAACTTGGACCCTTTGTGATCTCTCTGATGCAGACAAATGTAATAACCACAGGAAGTGTGTGTGTTGTGTATAGCGTGTATTGAGAGAAGTGATATTATAGAGGAAAAGAGATGTCACTATGTGAGTGTGTGCATGTTAATATACATCTTCAAGGCAGCATGTCATAGGGTCCCTGCTCAGGTCATGTGACCCTCTCAAAACATAGGTAGCATGAGAAAGAAGATGTGTGTGTGTGCGTATGTGTGTGATAGGTGAAAGAAGAAGCCAGTGGCTGTAGCTTCCTGCTATAGTGTGTGTGTGTGTGTGTGTGTGTACACTAGTAGACCAAATAAACAAACAACTACATAAAGCAGCATTCCCACCTTACCATTATAATTTATAAATCTTACCATTTTCCTTGACTGTTGCTGAACTGTTGTACAGTGTAACCGAACTGTTCTGTTGCCGTCCCTGAGAAAATTTTAGCTCCAGATGTCCCCACGTTAAAACCCTGAGAGTTTTTGATGCTAAAACCTGGAGGAACATTGTACACATTAGTCACCGGTCAGAAAATATACCACACACACATAAACAAACATTTACAACCCTAAAAAACTAAAGGGACCAATCAGAAGGTCTGACACTATGCGTGATATTCTATCATCAAAGTGCTGTAGCTTTGTTAGAGTCTGAGGTATGAGATATGTGGACATGCCACAGCATGAGATCTTAATACATGAGGGCTTTAATGGCTGTGCACAGTCATACTTTGATGTGAGCACTGATATTGTAAACAATATTTAGTAACCCAAACACATGGAGTGTGTCGCAAGAGCTTTATACCTCTTATGCAATTTCAAAGTAAATACATTAATCAGATTTTTCTGGTCACCAACAAAATGACACATGCTGAGCAGAAGCTGTATAAGTTTTAGCCTATAAACAGTTTTAAATCTTTTGTTCTTTTTGTACTTTATTTTGGGATGTAATACTCTTTAAACAATGTGTTGTTTGAAAGTTCATGTCCCATGGTTGTTGCTAATAGAATGGTTATTTCATCAGAGACTTGGAAGGACAAAATGAGATATTTCTGTTCTGTAATGGTGTTAATGACTCTGAACATCTGAATTTAATTTAAAACTTCTTTATTATTGTCTGAACTCTTGCACAACACCAAAAGAGAATTGACTCAGTGGAAGTGGTTACTGGACCTTATTCATATTATGACGACATGTTTATAAAACAGAAAGATTCTAATGCAATCTGCATGGAATCATTTAGCTGGTTCTTATTGGATGTTATGAGCCAGATTCTGACAGTTCCACAGGTTCCGTTGTAGAACCATTATAGAGTGTCAAATATAGACATTAGATTAAAACAGTTCCTTTTGACCTTAAGACTGTGGTTATGACATAAAGGTAATGAAAAACACACAAGGTTCATTCTTCGAGTTTCACAAGGAGAATTTTCAAATAACATTCAGCGACTCAGAGATGTAGAAACATGCCTGTACAGGCGCAACACATGTGAATGCTGGCCAAGTGGTAACCCATAGTCTGAATTTGTCCTGTGCTTTTAACACATCCAATATATGCACACACATTGGGGTATTGAGTTGTGAACATACACACTGCAAATTGTAAACACACACCCAGAACACTAAGCAGCACTGCAGAGCCTGAGGAGCAATGAGGGGTAAGGTGCCTTGTTGCCCCAAAATCATCAGCCTTTATCATTTAGCTTCTTCAACTTCTTCAAAACTCTGTGCATTTCTAAATATCTTTATATTTCAAGTTTGAATCTAATATACAGTATTGAATATTAAAAAAGTGTGAGCAATGTCTTCAATGAGAACTTTATAATACTCATAGAAGACATAAGCTACTTCCTGCTCGTCGTCCAGTCGTCGCACAAAGAGGGTCTTTAAATTGTGTAGTGTGCACAATGTGAATGAGACGTGAAACCAGACAGATGAACGGAAAGGAAAAAAGGAGAGGTTAAACTGTGGGGTTAGAGAGAGAGAGAGAGAGAGAGAGAGAGAATGTAGTTCCAGTCCAGTGCTTGCATTATTACCAGTAAGCCAGATAGCCCAGCCTGGATGCTGATCTTTGACACTATTCAGAATACACCATTCAGACAACGAGCAAAACACTATTTCTAAGCATTTTTTTCTAGTCCACTTGCATAGTGACATTCTGTGGCTTTATATTACCAAAACATGACACTTTTTTAAATTCTGAACTGAGTTTTTATTTGTCAAAAAGACAAAGCATAAAACTTTGTTTAAATATTAAACTGACAAAATGTCTTAAATAAATGCTGAATACAACTGAACTGAAGTTCTTATATATATATTTATATAAGATGTATTTACAACAGCACTCCACCGTTTAAAGTGTTAATCCAGCAGTCGTTATACTTCGGGGCTGAAATGACATGATCATTGCAATAATATGAATAGACATGCATGTACTTACACAAAAAGGTGAGAAGTAATCGCAGGTTATTAATTTTTAGATCCATAATATTATCAGGCATCCGCACAAGCACTCCAATATATCTGCATACAGTCCAGTGTATGTGTAAAACAGCAGAGGCGCGCTACAGCTGGGCGGAGAAAGAGGAGGGGACTTTATAAAGTTACTATTGGTGTTCACAAAAACGTAAACGTAAATATGTATGGTTAAATATACATTAATGAGGTATTTAAAAGACGCATAAAAATTGACGTGTGAGACTGTGTGCTCCCACAAAAGCATTATTATTTTTATTATTATTAGACACATTGCAACAGATCTATTTCTATAGAGTAGATTGACGTTGAAACGCCTCTTAGTAGTTACATAAGGACATTGTAGTGTCCTTATGGACACTACAATTAAATGACGAATGTGCGTGCAGTAAGCGCATGACAGGAAAGAGACCATAAAGACCAAAAAAATCATAACAAAAATGGAATAATGACGCCAAAAAAAAATTAAAATGTTAAACCACATATAAAAATTGAATTAGATGACTTAATATCCACCCAAGTTGCATTTATTTACAGTGCCTTGCAAAAGTATTCATACCCACTGAACTTTTCCACATTTTGTCACGTTACAACCACAAACAAAAATTATTTTATTGGGATTTTATGTGATAGACCAACACAAATAAATATCTGAAAAGTGTGACGTGCATTTGTATTCAGCCCCCTTTACTCTGATACCCTTAACTAAAATCCAGTGGAACCAATTGCCTTCAGAAGTCACCTAATTAGTAAATAGAGTCCACCTGTGTGTAATTTAATCTCAGTATAAAAACAGCTGTTCTGTGAAGCCTTCATAGGTGAAGTTCAAAGCAGGGTTAGGTTATAAAAAAAAAATATCCCAAGCCTTGAACATCTCACGGAGCACTGTACAATCCATCATCCAAAAATGAAAAGAGTATGGCACAACTGCAAATCTACCAAGACATGGCCGTCTACCTAACTGACAGGCCGGGCAAGTAGAGCATTAATCAGAGAAGCAGCCAAGAGGCCCATGATAACTCTGGAGGAGCTGCAGAGATCCACAGCTCAGGTGGGAGAATCTGTCCACAGGACAACTATTAGTCATGCACTCCCCAAATCTGGCCTTTATGGAAGAGTGGCAAGAAGAAAACCATTGTTGAAAGAAAGCCATAAGAAAACCCGTTTGCAGTTGGTGACAAGCCATGTGGGGGACATAGCAAACATGTGGAAGAAGGTGCTCTGGTCAGATGAGACCAAAATTGAACTTTTTGGCCTAAATGCAAAATGCTTTGTGTGGCAGGAACCTAACACTGTGCATCACCCTGAACACACCATCCCCACCGTGAAACATGGTGGTGGCAGCATCATGTTGTGAGTGTGCTTTTCTTTAGCAGGGACAGGGAAGCTGGTCAGAGTTGACATGAAGATGGATGGAGCCAAATACAGGGAAAGTTTAGATGAAAACCTGTTAGAGTCTGCAAAAGAATTGAGGCGGAGGTTCACCTTCTAGCAGGACAATGATCTAAAACATACAGCCAGAGCTACAATGGAGTGGTTTAGATCAAAGAATATTCATGTGTTAGAAAGTCCAGACCTAAATCCAATTCAGAATCTGTGGCGAGGCTTGAAAATTGCTGTTCACAGACGCTCTCCATCCAATCTGACTAAGTTTGAGCTATTTTGCAAAAAAGAATGGGCAAAAATTTCACTCTCTAGATGTGCAAAGCTGGTAGAGACATACCCCAAAAGACTTACAGCTGTAATTGCAGTGAAAGGTGGTTCTGCAAAGTACTGACCCGGTGGGGCTGAATACAAACGCACACCACACTTTTCAGATATTTATTTGTAAAAAATGTTGGACACCATTTATCATTTTCCTTCCACTTCACAATTATGTGCCACTTTGTGTTGGTCTATCGCATAATAGATAGTAGTAATAATAATAATAATTAATAATATTTTATTATTATTATTATAAATAAGAATAATCCCAATAAAATACATTTTTGTTTGTGGTTGACAAAATGTGGAAAAGTTCTTTGGGTATGAATACTTTTGCAAAGCACTGTAAATGAGATGGCACAAGCACACTTTTAAAGCATTTTACAAAAAAAAACAAATGAGGAAACTATACAGATACTAATGTCCAGAATATAAACTAAGAGGAGAAAAATGGGAGAACACAAACAAGATTTAAAGAATTTACTTGAATCTCCTCTCAGGGCCTGGATAATCACAACACAGCCATTCATAATAAGTATTTAACATAGCGGAGACATGAGTCACAGAGAATTTAATGAGCAGGTAAAATAGGCCTCAGAACTGTGTAGAAGTGTCTATATAATATAAAGGCTTCTGTGATTAAGTTTGAGGAAGCTTGAAAGATCTGTCTCAATCAAAAACCATAAGGGGTTTCTAGATGTGGTTTTTACAAGAAGAGAAGTATTTACAAATGGCTGTAGTAACACAAGTAGAAACATTTTTGTGGAATTTTAGTCATGTCCTCATCATTCTCTCTCATGTAGGGACCTGTAATTTAGGGTGGGGATTTTTTTATTTTTTTCAATCTTCAACAGCAGATAATTAAACACAATCAAATACATCATAAACAATGTTAAACTGAGTACTTTACTGAGTGAACAACTTACAATAGACACTTTAAATTATATATATTTGTTTGAAACCTAAGAATCTGCTTTTGCATATTGTTTCTGGTATGTACATCCGTAATTGTTTACAACATAAATTAAATTAATAGGTTTTGTAATTTTTTCCAGGAAACACTGAAGACCATGTAGGCTACATAACAAAGCATGTTAGAACGCGAACATTGAGAATGCAGGAATTGACACAAACTGCAGCCTCTGGCAAAAGGTTTCTTGCCTTCTCCACATTGTTCCCCACCCCCAGTGTCTTTAAGGACACATACCCCTGCTCTCCTGCATGCACAGACTTATTTGTTCATACTTCCATCCTCATTTGTTGAACTGAGGACATCTGCAAAACTACATCTGCAAAGAACACTCCATAAGTCCACAAACAATTGTGAGATGATTTAAAATACAGTATTATCAGAACAATATCCCCCAGCAGGACTGTGTGCATTTCACTCTCAATGATTATAACTGAATATCAGTTAAGTATCTGTACATTTTGAGGTAACCTCAAAGCATATACCATATCATTGCATGTGTGCAACCAGAAGTATGTGCAATTTAGAGTAAGCACGTATTTAAAAGCGTCCAGTAGCATTATAAGGGGGCGTGGTCTAACTTATTCCAATGTGTCCACATGTTTTATTTATGCTGGGTTCTCACACAGACCCTCTTCTTCTGCCTTGTCCTGTTCGTTCATTTGTGGCAACTTCTTTCTCTTGAAGAAGCCAAGCTGGAGAGACATGAGTATGACATCAGTGCCATTATTAACAATTCCTTTAATTCAGCATTGTTCTTTAAAATGCCAATGCAGCCAGTTTAGATTTAGTTGTAGTTCATAAATGCAGATACAACATACCTTCCATAGAATCACAGTAACTAGAGCAAGAAGAATAAGGCCACCAATCACACTTCCTATGATAATCCAGATTGGAATGTCCCCACTGGCTCCATTTTTACTGATTGTAATTCTTATCTGCAGTAGAGTCAGAAAAAGTTTGATAACACATATGACTTGCTATGAAAGCTAGTTACTTATATAAAGACTAAGCAGGCATTACAACCCTAAAATATCATTCTAATGGAAAAAATTGCTGAATCCAGACAAAATTTGGTAATTTTTATTGATTTTAACTAGTCTCCCTGCCAGACCAAGCTGGTGTTTATCTTGTTTCGCAGCCTGTAAAGTTCACAAAACCCCTTTAAAACCATAAAAAACAGGCAAACACTATTTATTTTCACAAGGACAATGTATAATGTAGTAAATTATCCCGTTAAGAAGGTTCCTCCACCAAGCTTCAAATAAAAATATCTGTACAGCGCTTTTCACAATTAACATTTTCCCAAATAAGCTTTACCAAAAAATCTGTTTTACAAAAAATAATCAATAAGAGAAAAAATAAAAACAAAACCTAGAAAATCTACAGCAGGTAGGATAAGAAATCTTGGGAGGAATTCCTTTAATTATATTGTTGATTATATCTGAAGAAAACAAGAATGTCATGAAACACACCTGCTGTTGCTTATGGGTGATGACTATGAGATCAGGCTGAGATGTTTCTGTCTCAGCTTCTCCAACCAATGAAACTGTCTGAAAATCAGCCTAGAGCGAGATAAACATAGTAAGATATATAGAGAAACACAGCCTTCACTCAGTCAGAAGTGATAAAGATAGGATCATCTCTTAAAAATAAAGGTTCTTAAAAGGTTCTTTATCAGGTTAAATGGTACCATATAGAACCTTTAGAAAATAAATTATTCGAAATTGTTCCTATATGACATCGCTATGAAGAACCCTTTTCAGCACCTTTATTTTTTAAATTATAGGCCGAAATAAAACTCAAGATGTGCTCACAAAGGCAAAGGTGCCATTCCAGAGCCTGGTGGTGATGTTAACAAAGTAGTTGGTCTTCATCTCAAGATTTGTGAGATGACAAGTCATGTGTTCACATATTGCTGCCTTGTTACAATTCTAAAGAAAAGGGAACAACTGGTGGTGAAACAACATTCATACAGTTTGTAATTACAGATAAACTAACACACACAGACTAACCAGTTCTTTGGTTCCTCTAAAGTTCTCTTTAGTGAAGCTGGCAGCGTGTGTTTTCTCACCAATCTTCAGAGGGTCAATCAGACTGCTGGCGTCACACCGCACATTTCCAACCTGCTCAGCAGATATAGAGTTTAAATAGGGTTTTTGACTGGGGCATCATGGGTAATCAACACATACTTGTGTCTATAGAATAATCTGAGGTTATACAATCATGCCCAAAATATCTATTAAATAATAATTCTGCCAAGGACATGCCAATTTAGTTTATCATGTCAACCACCCTCACAAACTGTATTTTTGTCTAATACAATATACTTACAGGTGCGGTTTTCACTGAGGTTACATAAAGTAAAGGATTTCCAGCTTTGGTGCTAGTGGGCAGGGAGACAGTCAGATGAGTCTGCTTGATTGGCAAGGTTCCAGTTGACACCTGCAGAAACACGGCACTGCTTAAAGCTACAGTGACAACTCTCACTGCAAGCAATGCTGGTGGAACTAAAGTCAAACATATAGTTAAACAAAAAAGTCTAATTATATTCAAAGTTAGAATTTACTCACTCGCAACATTATGTCAAATTTTGGCCCAATGTCATCAAAACCTGAAACAGCATGTTTGACTTGATCCTCCGCACCAACGACACAAAAATCCAAGTTCATGTCTCTTTAAAAATAAATGAAACAATTGGAACTAGGTTTATAAAATGTACACAATCGAAATGTTGTAGGTGGCTGCCAGGGTGTTGCTATACAGTTGCTTAGTTATTTGGAGTGGGTTTAATGTGTTGCCTAGGACATTGCATAGTCGTTGCTAGGTGGTTGTCGACTTTCAAAGGGTGCCATCACCCAAATCTCTATAATATTCTTTTCCCTAAATATGGCTTGAGCCACTTCTTGAGTACTGTAAGTCTATATGACTTTTTTTTCAGTTGTTTTGTCCACCAGCTGTAATTTCTCCTCAACAAGCCTGTCAATCACTCATGCCTGTAGCACAAAAACGAAATACTTACAGTATGGATTGCTTAAATCATGTTAACTCTTAGTATAAACAAAAACAATAGCAAGCACCACAAACAAATGAATGTAATTTCTCTATTTCCTTAATCTGCAGGTAAGTAACAGGGCACAAGACATATACTACAGTATGCCATTCAAGACTTTAGGATCATTGATCAGTTTCAGGTTTTTCAAATATTAATTGACCTCTGACCTGGTGAGAAGGATTTCAGAGTCATACTGGATCGGTATGGAGACAGAGACCTTGTTATCTGATGTCACTTCCTCCTCACTGTCACTGAAGAGCATTATTCCTGATTATTTACAAAACACTGAACATAAACACCACCACCAAAATTAAAACTAGGTAGTGCTCAAGCTGCAGTATTTTTACCTTTGGACTTCAAAGTTGACAACAGCCTTTTCCTGCAGCTGATTCAGGTTAAAGTCGAAGCTGATCTCAAAAAATACCTGAGAAAACACAGGGAGACCGTAGATGCTATATTACTGATCAGCTCTCAGTAATACAGCATCTGTCTCACATACAGAGATAATATTATTTACTGTACGATACCTCAGGCATAAACCTAAACCTCACATAAATCTGTTGACATTTCATTTAAAGCTTATAAATGTTTTATGTACCTTTGAAATTGTGAGGTCCACCTAAAATGTCCCCACAATTTCCATTATATGTTTCACTATTTTTGTGAAGACATTTTAAAAATTACCTACAAACTATAAAGGACATTTGGCACAAATACACATTCACACACCCTAATGTTTACTTTTCATTAATAGACTTATACTGTTATTATACACAGTTGGTTATAAATAATATAACCTAACCCACAATCTAACCCTAACAGAAAAACATCTGCATTTTAACAATTAAAAAAATATTTCAGATTACATATGTAACTGTTACAGAGGATCCCAAACCACCTCCTTCGCACCACCAGATGGTGGGTACAAATTTGTCCCCAATATATGGTTAAGTAAACAGCCAACCACACACACACACACACACACACACACACACACATTATTTTCTTACTGTTTGGCCTGTTGTGAGTGTTGGGTATCCAACCTGGCAACTGAATGAACTTGCTTTTGAAGTGCATTTTACCTCTGTGTTGTCACTCTGCAAACATAAGCCAAATGGTTCACAAATACATGTCAAACGACACAGAAAAGATTTATGTCTATGTACATGCTGATATAAATTGAGATTATATACATATATACACGAAACTGATGCAGAGAGATTTTAAATGCACGTACAGGTGGTGTGTAAGAGGCGTAGAACAGGTTACTGGAGAAGTTGGCAGATAATCTTGTATTATAAGCATTTTCCTTTCTGTTCATTACAGTCACAATAAAGGAGAGTCTTCTTCTCTCTTGGTTTACTAGCAGTGAAGATGAACTGCAAAACACAAAATTAGATTACCTAAGCTTGGTCCAAACTTTAGTGTTTTGTTTCTTTAATAAAATACTGCATCTATTTCTCTTATTTTTTAGGCTTCAGCTCTTAAAGAAATAGCCCACCCAAAAACGTCATGAAAAGTGATATTAAGGATCACCTTGATACATCAACAGCTTTCACTGTTAGCTTTAGGTCACTAGTGCATTTGTCATCCGAGCCACAGTCCTTTACAAAAGGTATCTGAGGAAAGAGCATTGCATTTGTTAAGTGTGTATACTTAACTATTGATTTAATTACATTTAATTACATTTAGGGAAAATCTTACAAAAAATTCCCATGCTTTGGGTAGGAATGCATCTAAAGCAGGGCCGGCATCTGGATTCTGTGGACTGATGTCTACGCGCAAAGCAATTGGACTAACAAAATCAGGAGTGTCCTGTTAACAAATGCACACAGCAGTGTATAGATATAAAAATAATAATCAACATATTGTTTGTTGCTAATAATATAAATAGATATCTTGAAAAACTATAGATAAATAAATATAAAAGCATTTCAAAACCAACCTGTACATAGACTTTATGGTCTTCACATTTTTCACTATTAAAAACTGTGACAACTTTCTGGATAACAGGCTCTGAGTTGTCAAACTGAGCTCTTGAGATGGCTCTTGATGCTTCTAGGTCAGCATCCAGAGTCAGTTTGTACTTGATATCTGTTAAGAATGAACAGAAATAATCAACACCAAGACCTTTGGGTGCCTCAATTCCAAACAAAACAGCCTTGATTTAAAGATGTGGTGCATTGCTCAGTAAAGACAGAAGAGACTGACTTACCTACTGAATTCGCTAATGTTGTGGGTCGGAACGTTCCTCCTAAACAAACACTGGCAGTAAAACAGGACACCATCCTTCCACCAAACTGACAGGGTTTACTCACAATGCTAATCTTCTCAGGGCTAAAGGAGACTGTTGTGGTGATAGCTGCCACCTCTCTTGACCTAAGATCAAAATGACTGTCAGCCTTATCATTTCTAGGATTCAGTTGCTAGATCTTCAACTACATTTGGATACACTCACCAGAGCTGCACAACCTTCCCAAATCCTCCAACTGAAACATCAGGGATTGAGTCACTGTTCATACTTCCACGACTATCTAAAGAACGTCCGAAGAATCTAAGCTTTGGGTCTAGTTTGGATCCAAGTATTTTCTAAAGAACAATACCAAGACAACAAAACCAAAAGAAAAATCAAGTGTTCAGTATATTCCATCCCTGCTGAACTGACCAGCACAACCAAACATATTGTAATGACACGTCATGCCATGCCAGCAGAGGGAGCCCTCACCCGAGTATTGACTGTTTGCTCCCTCTTCTGCTTCTCTGATGACTTCCTGTTTGTTCATTATTTAAACTTATGTGCTTATACTTTGTTAAGTATTGCCAGTTTCACTGCCTTACCCAGTGTTATATCTTGCATGTCTGTTTATCATGTGTATGATCTTGCCTGTTATTCACATCTCTTGTTTTTTGGATTACCCTAATTGGATTTGTTTGCTGTTGGACTGATTTTGTTATTGAATGATTTGCCTGGGACCACATTTATGCTTTTGCCTGCCGTTTTGGATTTGTTGATTTGTTTGTGAATAAACTTCCAGCAAATGGATTCTAACACTGTTTCAGCCTCACCATCATTACGCATATGTTCTAGCATAGCATGTTGGTGTCACACAACATAAAGGGATAGTTCACCCAAACATGAAAATGATTTCTCTCTATATAAATGT
>JAZGTK010018863.1:0-11649 GCA_036877625.1 Ambastaia sidthimunki | reverse complement strand
AATTTTTACCAAAGTTCTATTTTCAAACCTTATGTTAGTGGAACGTTTGGTTCATGCAACTTCACAAACCAAATATGGCACAGTCCATTCCTGGTTGGGGACTGCAAGTCTACATGTTCTCCAATGAGGGTAAATGACTGTGCAAAGTGCCCAGCACATGATCTTACCACAAGAGAAGGGATTGAATTAAAAGAACCCCTTGTGATTCAGCACGTTCGTGCCAGTAAAGCATTCGCTGGCACCACATGAGGGTGTGAGGGGTTAGATATGGGCCCCAGCTGGGAGCCGATGAGAGGAGAATATGGGGACATCTGCCAAAATTCGAGAGTCACTGCTGGGCTCCAGCTGTTGCAATCAGCAGGTGCTTTTGAGGGGTCTTGTGGCCAACACATTGGTCGGCAACGTCTCTGTCAGTCACTTAACATTCGAACAGAGTTTGAGAGCTCCAACCTCCAACAGCAAAACAAACTACAACAACCACACAAAGAGTTCAGAGTTTAAGAGCCTCATGTTTGGCTATACCAGTTACTTTTTAAATTTAAAGCATGGAAAGTTCTAAAGATAAGCTTTGCTAGTGGTAAAAGCTGATAGGAAAATCTCAGAAAAGATTAGAATGCTCCTTCATTTTATCATTCATTTCATTTATTTATTTTTAATATTGCTATATAAGATTAGTAATTTTTATTTTTTTATATATTTTAAGATTATTAATTTTTATTTCAGTTGCAGATCATGAAACCAACAGAGGCTCTATTAAAACATTTACAAACTTGTTAAATCTTACTGCAGCAGCTTTTGGGAATTTACACTAGAGCTGAAATACTTCATCAGAATAAAATTACACTGTGCATCATTTTTATGACTAGCAATTTAGAAAGTCCAGGACACTGAACCTGGGAAGCAACGCAAAAGAAAACTATCCAGTGAGTAAGAAAAAGGAAGTTTAGTGCCAACATTTTTAACAACATTTTCCTGTATAAGTGCCCTTATTTACATTACAACTATTAGACAGTTGCCTGCAGAAAGATCCCATTAACACAAACAGACCACCAGTGTGGATTACTACCTGTACTATGGTACACAACAGGACATATAAATGATATACTGATATAGGTTTGCACAACTGTTTTCTGTCTTATGTCGGTTGTGTCACAGTTGTGTAGATCTCCCAGAGAAGCTCCTAAACATTGTCTTTATTTCCTTATTTGGTAGAGCTGTCAACCATGATATCCTCAGCATGTTTTATCTTTTCTGAATGTGTGGTCTGATGAAAGACACACAAGGTGACATCTACAGATACAAATGTCACAGCCGTCACAATGAAATCACTTCCAAACAACCAAAAATACATCTGCAAATGGATAACTTCACAAGGAACCTGCATTTTAATGTTTTAAACAGAGATGGCGATAGAGAGGCAAAAATTATGCATAGAAACTTTCACCTCTCTACCGGCATCTGCGTTTAAAACACAACATTGCAGGTTACTTTACATACTTTTCATTACACATATTGTAAGTCAAACGAAGCCAAACTGGCATTTCCCAGGAAATCATACCTGACAACTCAAATTTTAACCAAAACAAGTTACGGATCGCAGCTTTAAGTAAAAGGCTCTGTGCTCCACAGAGAAACTGATTCTTTGAAAGGCCTCATAATGTATATACACCACGACCAGCGACTGAGACAGGGACTCAACACACAGAGCCAAGACAAGCAGCCAGCGCTCAGCCTGCCAGCACCTTCTTCTGAACGCAATCTGACAAATATCTAAATGGGCTGACATTTACAAAAGTGTTGGACACATTCCTCCAACAGAAGCGCTCCCCCGGGCTAGCAGATCCATCTGCTAATTAGGTGTTTAACCTCCGGAGGCTCCCAAAGTGTCAGTCTGCTAAGAATATGAGATCCACCAGCCCATGGGAAGATCTCTGGAATGATGTCGCCATGTACACGGCATTAA
This sequence comes from Ambastaia sidthimunki, assembly GCA_036877625.1. Taxonomy (NCBI): domain Eukaryota; kingdom Metazoa; phylum Chordata; class Actinopteri; order Cypriniformes; family Botiidae; genus Ambastaia; species Ambastaia sidthimunki. The sequence goes on along the minus strand of JAZGTK010018863.1, from coordinate 9,686 downwards.
AGATGCTGAAATCCTGCGTAGTTCCTCCAATCAGAACGCATAATTCAAAACAATCTGATTAGCGCAGGCACCTGATATCAAAGACAAGTTAACCGAGCTCTGGCAACTTATTGCATTTTACTCGTAAATCCTTTGTGCTATTTCAACACTCTTCAAACGGACCTAAACACGTTTTTGCACACAACAAATTAGCTCACAATACATTTCTGAGAAGATCTAAGGGGATTATGGCTTTCGATTCACGCTATACAACAAATGGCCTATTCAACAGGTTTTACTGTGTATTGGTGAGTTCGAAACATGACACGGATAAAGTTTCAGGAAACAGGGAGCGGACACTCCTTTATTATACAAAGTTAAAAATACCACTGTCACGAAAGAACCCTCCCCCGTAACAAAAACAGAGGAGCCTGCCAGACCGTCTCCTGTAAGACATCTTTATTGAAGCTTGTCAAGCTACTGTAGAAGATCTCAGAAGATCTCTGAGAAGATCTGCTACAAGTCCCTCTCTAGCATTCTTTAAGACAAAATTACAGGAATGTGATGCATTTACATTTTTACAAAATAAGGAACATAAGGTCACGTTGAAAGGACTGTGATGTTGTGATGGACAGTTAATCAATGGACGTCTTGGCATTACGGGGTGAAATGCAATTTAGCTCATATTAATAAATGTTGTCAGAGAGATGGCAGATTGCAACAAAGGCTCTTTTTAAGTTTGACAAGAAGGTCTTATTGTAAACCTTTAATGAGGAACTCCAATAAGAGGCATGAGGTTAATATGTGATACAGACAGTATAGGTTTGAACAGGGCTTGAGGATTCTGTGTATGCTGGGGCAGTATATATATATATATATTTATTTATTTATTTATTATTTATTAATATATATATTTATTTTATAATTTTACACCCATCATGTTAAAACACATACAAACAATATTCTATCCATATCCAAACTTTTTTGAAGTTTTTGTGGGTTGACAAACACAAGATCCCCAGATCTGCTGCCCTCTGACCTCACCAAACCTTTTGAGGTCACCACTGATTATAATTCATAACACAAAGCATCTACTGTATAAATACTCTACTGCAAATAACCTTCTTACGTTTTTTTGTCTGTAAAATACTGTCAAAAAACTCTTAATTATGGTTATTATTACACTGTTGTTTTGTTTTTGTGTCATACAGTGAATGGAAAACTTTCCTTTTTCTCATACTCAAGATAAACAGATTAAAACAATAATAACATGTATACACTGATAACCCCAAATAAAATGAAAGACTAAGGACAGATTCTCACCAGGCATTAGAACTGAAGGCAGGCACCAGGTTCGAGTTGCAGGCAGCAAATGTCCACACTTCTCGGATCAGCCCAGAGGATCCAACGCGATTCAGGGTTAAAGTCTCAGACTGGAGGCGGTTTCTGGAGGTAAAAGATGTAAGAAAGTGAGAGGCAAGCCCCCTCTCTGAGCAAGTGCTTCAGCTCGAGCTATTTTCAGATGGAGACATGCACGTCTGCAGGCTGGAAAGTTACTCCACGCCTCTGGGGGAAAGTGACAACATATACAGATTTGTGCATATCAAGAGCTGTACGGGTCAAACACCTTGTGCATGCCAGAAAACTCCACCATCTGTGTGCTAAACAGAACAGCTTACCATAACTGTCAGGTAACGTTCCTAAAATTTAAAACAGGGCTAAAAATTAAAACAAACAAAACAACATCCTGGTTCACTTTTACCAGTTTTCTGAACTCTCATTCAAATACACCGTTCTCAGTTCAAACACACTTAAGATGTACATTTTGGTCATTCAGGCTCCGTGATGCTGGCACTATTTTTGTCTCTGAAGCTTTTTGCTGATGACAGTTCTCATTTATCAGTGTGGCTAAACTAAAGTTTGGAGTGAACCGAGTTATTCTGGATTCACGCTGCTACATTACGAAGACAAATGAACTACTCAAGTTGACACGAAACAAATGAACTGTGTTAATCCTTGGCAAAGGTGGCAAAAGAAATTTCACTTTTTCACTTCTAAAGAGATTTTTTTTGTTTCTTCAGTCTTTTATTGCAAACATTAAAGCCCACATTGGGTCAAATTTCACACTTGGTTGCGTCTACAAAGAGTTTTGTTGGGCTAAGATTCACTTTTATTTGTAACAGCAAGAAAGCGACAGCTAAACAGAAACACCTTCTAACCTGCCTGTCTCTCTGAGGCAGCCCCTCCCACTGCTGGAGATGCCGTCACCCAGGAGCTCAGAGAATTCACAGAGACTGAAGGTGTCAGCACAAACCTGAGCCAAAGAAAACCACCCAGTAAAGCTAACATCACTCATATGCTCGTGCCTCAGATGACTGAGACGTTACATCAGCTGAAGCCTTTAAACTGTAGCTGTGAGGAAGGTATCAGGTCATGAGCCAGGAGTCAGCGAACATTTTCTACATTTTCTTCTTTATTTATCCAGGTACGTCCCATTAGGTCCTATAAACTCTTACACAACACATAAGAAAAAACATTTCAATTCATAACTCTAATATCTAAACCGTTTCTTGTACACAGCAATGAGATTCAAATCAGAGTGAAATGGGTTCGGCAGATGTATTCTGCTTCTCAGAAGTTTCTCCTGAAAGACACTGTAGTTTATTCAAAGCACTCAGCAATGTCTCAATGTTCAGATTTGAGAAGATACCAAAGTCTGCATGGACTCAAACATTTCTCATCAAATTCTTCCAAGATGAAACTATGCAAGCTATGCTGTCCACATTCATTGGTGTGCATTTTTATTTCTCCTTAGGAATAACAAGAAATTCAAACAGTCAAATCTGATACTTTAGTGAGAACTCTAAAGCCTCCTGAGATATGAAAGAGAAGCCCGTGAGAAATAACAATTTCTGGGAAATCTGCTGAGAAGATGGGTAACAGAACTAAAACAATTACGATTCCATAGACGGAGAGCGCAAAAAGTTGTGGGTTCGATTCCCAGGGAACACACATACTGATCAAATCTACAGCTTAAATACACTGTAAGTTGCTCTGAATTAAAGCATCTTCCAAATGCATAAATGTAAATGTAAAAATGTAGTAATGACCCCTAAGGTTTCGTGAATTTCAGCCTTATCAGAAATAGCCATATTGTCTTTAACAATACAGGAAGGAAGGCCGGATGAATGGTAATGAATGGTTTCCAGAATTCATGGGATTATTTAAATATTTTAGATGTTACAGATAACAAACATTTCCAATCAGAGCATGTAGCTGTGATCTCAATAAAGAAATGTCAAAGACATTTTTAAGCTTATTTTACGTCATCATTAAAGGCAATGCTTTTCCTAACCATTTATTTTCTAAACAAATTTAAGCAGTGTAACAAAAGCATTCCTAGGAGATTATAATGTTACATTATTTTGAGGTCAGTTAAATGTGGCACAAAGTCACTGGTCATTCTACCAACCAACCAACCAACTGCTACAATGTTCTAAATGGCCAAAAAAGAGGAACCCTTCATTTAAAAAGATGATATACAGAAGCTGTCATTCTTCTGTAATAAATATTTCTAAACATAATCCAATTTATTAGCTATCTAGCATGTAAAAAAGTTCCAAAATTTCTGATTTGACAATCAATGAAAGAAAGAACAAGCACAAAAAATGACAAGTGTCTGGTACTTATTCTTGTAACTAATAACATGTTGGTTAACCAACGGACACCCTGAAAACTTCTCAGCATCCTGTTTATCATTCAAAGTCTTAAACTGCACACATAAAACAGAAACAAGAAAACGAAACATGTTGTAGTATTGCGTAAATGATGACTCAATCTCACGTGCGCTTTGCCTTTAAAACATGAGTATTATTACGTAGCTCATTAAGTTATGACGTGGTAGGTTACGCATCTGTAATGACCTCAGTGACCTTGCGACCGCTGTAGCACATCAGATCCCGTCACACATTAATGACAGTTGCACAGCAACCATTGAATAAAGGTTCATTTAAAGCTCAACGAAGGCCCGGCTTGCTTTAATCATTAAACGCGCTGGTGTTACAAATGAGAGACCTTGCAGCACATCTGTTTGCGAATCACTTTGTGCTTTTTATGTTTGTCTGTCACTCTTTGACACTTCAATACAATCTACTGATCATACACACTACAGTAAGTATTAGAGCAAAAGATCCAACATAAGCAGTATGTATAATCCAACCAAATGCATCACAATGTATATAATAGCACTACAATGGCACAATGCATATTGACTGATGGATAAAATGCATTTTTAATAGTGCACATTGTTTAAAGCAATACACAACGTGTTCGGTTAATAAATGCATGTTGCTCTTGCAGTAGTTTCTGGTTTATTTACCTACCTCACATATGTTATGCGATCCGGAATACCGAGCAAACGCGTTTTTAAATTCCCTGGCGCGTTATTGTCCCGAAATCGCACACGTGTGTTTGTATCGCGGATCGCGCCAGTTCTCTACGCATCAACAGCAGCTCTGTTATTTCTGTCCGTCTCAACAAACACCAGCAGCGTTACTATGGCTGCCAGACTCAATACTCAGATTCGCCAGACGCGCTTTCTTGACTCAAAAGATGGAAAAACGCGGATCAATGATGAGACATGCCGACCCCCCTCTCCATGCACTTGTTTTGGGTCGACAGAAGTAAAGGACTCTCATTGGTTTGGAGAAGATCCTGGTAGTCATAGCAACAGCCAACAGAGAGCATGCTTTATCATGGGATGGTAATGAATAGCGCAGTACCCCTCCCTTGTGCTGGATATTTACTGAGGAATGTTTTCCTGGAGGTATACGCTCGGTAACTGTGCAATGATGCTCGCTGGAAGCTCATTGTGAAAATAACAACGGATCTTTCATTGAAGTCACAAAGCCTGTAGCAGCCTGTGAATGTTTTTTTGGCTCACTGTGCAAGAAAATTGCATGTCACATGCTATTGTTTTTAAACAAATCAGACCAGAAAACATCACTTCGATCTTACTGGTTTCAAATCACAGATTCTTGTAACATTAAACATAAATTACTTTAACATTGTTAGTTTAATAGATCAATGCTTTCATTTTCTTAAATTAAATGAATTAAATATTGTTAACATTAACTTAATAATGACATCATCATTCAATACCCTTAAAAACACCTGTCCAAGAAGTCAAGACTTCATGTAGATTAGTTAAAATTGGGTTAGTTGGTTGTTTAGCTGGTACTGTTTATTATTCTGTGTGCCAAATAGGCCAAACAGGTGTGCCACAAAACATTAAAGGGAATTAAACTGATACCTTCAACTGATAACTTCTGTTACTCTGATTACATCAAGCAGGTCACCCTGTAGGCATGCCAATATTTCATCAGGTACCATTTTGGGGGTTCCTTGTCCCTGCTTGGGTTGCTTGAGCCTGTCAGACATTCGCTCACACATCTAAATTTAACCAGCGAACTGTCAACTGCCACTGCATGTTTTACTTTGTCACCTTCAAGACAGCACACAGAGCCTGACAGAAGAAGTGCGAGATTATCAGTAACAAAATGTTAATTATATTAACAGATAAGAGCTCTGAACATCAGATTTTATTACGTCACTTTTCAAACCAATCATCCAAAAATTTTGACACACCCTGTTTCAAAACATCATGCGTCCAAACAGAACGTTGTTTTAAAACACTGGAAACAGCTCAATGGCATTATTTGGGATTGCTGACATTCCTGCGTTAATCTTTTTCACATGGAAATGTTTGATTTCTTTTTGGGTTTATAAGGAATGCCAGCAGCTGGTGTAGAAATATAGGGCCCGATAAAAGTCCACAACATTATTAGCTCTGAGTGTGTGTGCCCACTGTTTAGTTTAAGCAGCCTGAGTTAAATCATATCATGGCACACAAAGCCAAACTACTACATATACTGTGTGAACACACATTGTTTTGCAATGCTCTGTAAAGATCATTAAACAAACATATTACACAATTAAATAGTTGCAAGGACTGAATTCTGGATGCACACGGTTCTAATGTATGACACACTTAGCTTTTTTATAAGGTAATAAAGGAACGAGAAGAAAGGAACCGAGAGCTGAAATAAATGGGCCTCCCATCTATTTCATTTACCCCCTTAGGCCAGAAACACAAATGGGATTATGAAGAAAACTAACATTGCCCCCTACTGGTGTAATAATGTAACAGCCAATTTATAAATTCACCTGCCGTGCATCATTGTAAACAAACGTCGCTTCTTTGGCTTGGAGGAGGAGAACAAGAACAATTATAGGAACAATTGAGATAAATTAGAATAAAGAACAAACACTACACAAATTAGATCCTATTTAATTTTCTTCCTACCCAGATTTCCCACACAGGCTGAGAATACTTCAGAAGTTTCTCCCTCACTGAAGGACAGAGCTAAGCCTGAGGACATTTTCTGTTTATTACTTTGTTTTCTTCTTTAGCCTAAGCTGAATCTAATATCCTCACACCTATAAATAAATGATGTGTCTGCGTCGTACATCTTGTCAGTGGACGAGTAAAATCAATTTAACCACACTGGTGCAATCCAGCTGACATAAATCACTCTAATGGGTCTATAAACAGGAATGCATAGTGTATTCAACAGACTACATCCACTGACTGTGATAATAAGACTGTGTGGCAGTGAGAAAGAGACACATTAAATCCCAGGGGATGTTTTAGGAATGTCAAAACTAGCATGTGTTTCTTTGTGAACCTTTCTCAAGAGGACAGCTCCTCATGAACATGACCCCAAAGCTAAAGTAACTAGGAGATACAAAGAAACACCCAACAGGGAACATTCTCTAAACGTTCTCTCTCAAAGTTATCCAAAAATGTTCTTGCAATGTTGACTATTGTATCATATATTAAAACGTTATTCTTAAGTAGTTAGTGGAACGGTTTAAAAATGTTACAGAATTAAAACATTTTTGAGTAACATTCTTATAACCAACCAATAATGTTAATACAATGTTTAAAAAAGATGTTTCGAATGTTCCTAGAACTGTAACTTCATGGAAATGTTATTTAATGGAAAAGTTTTTACAATCTAAAATTGCTAGCTGGGTAGCTAGTACAAGATCCTGACACCATCTTATCAGTCAACATATTTAACAGAATTCCTTCCATTGTTCTATAGATGGTTAACTGAATAAAAGTTCCCTCATCAGGGGTGTAAGAAATTACCCCTTCCCCCCTGCAACAGAGACCTGTGATTGCACCGGGGCCCCCAAAAGGATAGTTTTACCTATACACAGAGAATCCTCTGTCCACTTATAGTGGCTTCCATGTTGCTCTCCCATTGTTGCTCTGCTCACACACCCACTCGGGCTGTAATTAGAATCTGGCCTTACACAATGACTCAAGAGAGGTGCAGGACAACTTTGGAGCCACAGGCTGGGAAAAGCAGGTCATACCTGCATACACACCTATACACAATACTCACAAACCCCACCAAGGCCTTGAGTTCACAGGAAACTAGAACCAGTGAAATCTTTTGTAACAGGATACCAGGTTTCTTGTTTCACAGATACGTTGCTGATTAGCATTCTGCTTAAAATGTAGCTTTCTTAATAGCAAGGTTTTACAGAAAGTTTGTTTTTGGTGCACAGTTGCTAGGTTACATGTGAACACAAAACAAGACCCTCTCACATATATATTCAATATGAGCCATTATTGTTATCTACCCATAGCCAAAACAAACGAAAACACTGTTTGAAGTTAACCGGTGGATTAACAGATTTAAAAACTCAAGGTGAAAGTAGGATTGTTTACAAAACATTAGACCCGTTAAATGTCAAAAGAATGGATTAAGTACAAAACTAACAGTATACAGTGAAACGGAATAAAACAAGGAACAATTTGGGAGATTAAGCTAAATGAACAATTGAAAACTGAATTCAAACACCTACTCCACATGCATATAAATGTTGTATGACATATGCATGAATCATATGAAAATGATACCTCACAGGTAAGAGCTTCACAGGTGAGTATAAAAGTGTCATTCAGCACAGCAGGTCGGATTAATCAGATTATTGGATTGTTCCTCTGTCTGATCAGGGATTTCCCACTGTGGACTAAATAAGACCTGTGTACTATCAGGTCTCTGCTTAACCAACACGTGTATATTTGAATTTTTGTCCAACATGAAACATGCCGTACAGGGTCTTAGAGACTAAACGCCAGCTCAGTGTCAGACCTAATATACCCCATAATATTTGTCAGACTTCCTGGAACCTTTCCAGGCAATAGATTTCCGTTCTAAGACTTTCCATTTCTGTTTTAGTTGCCACAATGACATGGTGCATATTTTTTTCACAATCTTTCTATTCTTCTTTAGTTATTAAAGATATAATAGCAAAAAACATAGTCAATGTTTCATATTATTGTCTTTTTAAAGGGCAACTTTGCTTATAAGCAGTTTTACCTTATTGTAAAAAAAATAAAATTCTAATTTTATTTACCAGAAAAAACTGTGGCCCTAAATATTTCCATAAGCCTTAGTCTGTCGCCTTTAAATAGTTATAGCATTATTATGTATTAATATGTTTTTAAAGGAACACTTACAGTTTAAATAATTGTATTAAAGCTGTCTTATATCTAACTTGCAAACAAGCAATAGCAGAATTATAAAATCTATGATAACACAAATATTCAAATGAAATTAATTCTTGTGTTTACTTCCACATTCATAATGAAAGCATTAATAGAAAAGAATGTTGCTTAACACTGGAAGACACATTACCTTCACATGAAGGCATTTTAGCGTTGTTTGGCTGTGTGGATGTTTCACTTGCTTCTAGCACAGAGAGAAGCACAAGCTCATTAACAAAGCTTTCATCCCCTGCGTCCTCCACATGAGAGATCGTATCATCTCCAGCTGTTCATCACAACTCCAATGTCAGTCATAGATCAACCAAGATGTTTCCCTTCATCTCCAGATTGACTCGCTGAGTGCCTGCTATCCAATCAAAAGCATTTGCTTTATTCTCAGCTGTCAGTGTCCCCTTTTCCTGTTTGACCTTCCACTGCAGATGTAGGTTCCACTGGTTGTGCTATCAAACCTGCTCTGAAAGGTACGAATGGTCTTACATGAACCTGAGTTCCATCCAACTCCTGCTGTTCCAGGTAAACACACGCACACACACGGCTTCCGGCGATGAAACAAGCATTCTTTGTGTCTCACGTTTTACAAATACTATAAGCTGCCTGGGCTTAGCGCGTCAGTGGACCAATCAGAGCTGAGAGGATATGGAGGAGGCTGGGTAATCGGCATTAAATCAAAGCAGATGGGAATGACTGAACGTATGAGGACAGGTTATTAGCGGTGGTAGTGAGCTGCTCAGTGGCTACGGGAGGCAGTAATCCATTTTACCCTTTGCTTCAGTAAGTTTAGCAAAATACCTCCCTTATCAACCTGCAAGGTTATTTCTGGTGCAGTTTCTGTTTCAAACCCCTGACCGATGAGATTCATGTCTGATTCAGAATCTGACAGAAATGTAAAGAAAGAAAGAAAGACAACAAAATGGTTAAAAAAGCCATAACACAACAGCTGCAGTCTTAAAACATCAAAAAATGTATTAAGAGGAACAGTGAAACAAATAAAACTAATTTGTATTACTAAGTAAAATACATAATACATAATGCATTATAATACATAATATATATATATATA
>JAZGTK010018862.1:0-11650 GCA_036877625.1 Ambastaia sidthimunki | reverse complement strand
CTACCTGTATATAAATGACAAAAATGTGCAATAACATAACTCTCTTTAACTGTGTGTTTGTACAGGCAAATGTAAGGATAGCACTAATACCTCATTTCCACCGGCGCGGTGCCGGTGCTGGTGCCGGTGCTGGTGCCCAGTCTAGAACTGGTTCTGCGTGTTTTGACCGAACATTGACAGATGCTGGTGCCAAAAAACTGGCACCGGCACGGCACCCTGAAGTTGCTGGTCCCAAAGTCGGAACCGCACAAATATGTAAACGCAGAACCATAAACCAAGCTTTACCCTGTTATAATGTTGCCTCGAGAACTGTGCTTGTAAATAACGAAAGTTTGTAAAGCGCTACGTGAATGTAAACATAGTAACATTTTGCTACAAATTTCGGTGCTGAAACCTGTGGACATGCGTGCGGGTGCTAGTGCCGGTGCCGGACCAGCACCAGTTCAACTCCGGCACCGGCACCAGCACCAGCACCGGCACGGCCCTGGTGGAAAAGAGGTATAATATCCTCTCCGATTGTAATGCAATTATAAACAAGAGATTGTAAACATTAAACAAATATCCAGGAAGATGATAGACCCATGGCTCAAACATGAGCCGAGCTACACCTGATACCAACAACCAGTGAACATTAAACCCTAAATTCCCTCTGTCTGCATTTGTATCTTTTCATTATGGTGAACAAAACCTGAGATAACAGTCAAATAGAAGCCTAATGCCATTGATCCAAGGCAATTATGATTAGATGCTACTGTACATGAACACATTCCATACAGTATTGCACATGACTGGCCCTTTTCTTCCTAATACAGATAGCTAGCAAACACCATCTGCCATCTGCCTACAGCATTTTTGGGCATTATAGCACCTATGATGCCCAAAGATGCTGGTGTAAGTGGGCAGTTCCAGGTTTTGAGACAGCCTCAGTAAACCAGAGGACACGCACACGTCAGCCATGAGCATCACTCCTGACACTCTTTACTGGGGGATGCCAAATGGAGGGGTGCATGTCGAGAACAGACTGATAAAAGCGTTTGTTGGTGTATGTTTAGCGTTAAACAAAACATGCCATATGCAAAATAGATTTATAGTGTCAGAAGCTTAAGTATTTTAATGCATAACAAATATATCTAATGCATATGACCCTCTGTTCATTGTCAGGAATCAATGTCCTGATATTATTACAAATAAATAATGCATGACATTGTTTTGCTATGCATGCGTCGCATATCGTAATGATTATTTCCTGAATATGCCAACGAAGAAACAATTAATAGTACATACATACATACATACATACATACATAGTGGATGTTATCAGTCACGATGCATGTAATGTCATGCATGCATTTGACGTCGTCTGTCACTTACTTCCCTACGAAGTTCTCTAATACCGAGCTTTTCCCCGCACTCTGCCCACCCACCACAGCGATCTGAGGGAGGTCCAGGTTGGCATTTTGTCCGATGGCAGAGAATGCGTCCTGCATTCTGTTTACCAGAGGAATCAAGTCCTCCATTCCCCGATTGCCCATCTTCAGATAAATAAACGCTGATGTTTCACAACAGATGAGAAAACGGTTCGACCCTCAATGGAGCCCGAAAGTGCAGCCCCCGTAATATCTGAAACTGAGCCTTTCCTTTAATTTTCCTCTGCAAATCGACATACGTCCTCCTTCTTCCACCCCGCTGCCTGCCTGCTCACCTCCGCTATGTGATCTGCAGCAGGGATGCGGTGGTGAAGCGCCGCCTGCATTACCAGCACACGCCACTGGGGGCGTCGTCATGTGGACACGCCACCCCATCAAATTATCGTGCTTTATTGTGATTTTGTGTATTTTGCTTGACCTAAAATCAATCCATTTAAAATATCATAAGTACTTTAATACTTTTTAATTTGATTAAAACTCACACACAATAGTCATTTGTTTTTAAACGTATTGCCAGAATTAAATTTGTCCTCCGAGCCATGTGAGGGCGCACCAGCGTTACATGTGTCTAACCTCCGCATGAACTAAACGGCCAGAGGAAGAGACATGTGCTGAATTAAACAGTAATGAAGTAAAGATTGTTTTTATATCAAGAGGTGAGTCGTATGTTTTTTAAAACAAAGCAAGCGAGAAATGTTAAGGCTTATGTGTCGTAAAACTAGAATGGTGTTACTTCCGCTCGTTAAAATAATATTTTCCTTTAAACGTAAAATGCACCTGTTTATAAATCACTAAATACATTAGAACTCCTATATTGTGTAATAGATGTTTAGCACCTGCCTAAATATGCCATGATGATGTTTTATGGGCATATAGCTTACTGTTAGGTACTGTTTGTAGTGTACTAAAGAAACATGTAAACATTCTGTTGTGTGATAATATTTATCAACTCTAAGATCTCGAAACTCCCGGTGAAAATGCTTCTATTTTGCAATTCGATAATCAGACAAATATTATAGTATAGTGACCAGTAACTTGTAAATACTGCAGATTCATATAATTTTCACATACTTTTCCAGTGTGTGGTATCAAACCTCTGGATCACAATGTATACTTTAATCAAGCATTATATTACCATCTGATGGTATGTATCCTGATACTGATATAGTGCTTTTATTGTGAGCAACATTGGGACAGAACTGAAAGTAAATCATGCTCTCAGTGGTCTGTATAACAGTGCACCAGGGTCTTTAAGAATTTCTCAGTTTTAAAGTTTTCAAGTACATCTTCTGCCTATTTTTTTAAATCTATTTGGAAAGTTTGATTTGATGGTTATTAGGAACTTGGCTGTTATTGAGTAGAGGCATGAAATGCTGTTTTTTTCTGAAGTTTATTATGGTATCTACTGTTCTAGCTCCAGATTGTTGGTAAAATGCCATGATGCCAGCTTGCTTTAATAGATGGACTTGTTTTTGGCTGTAACAGACACTATAGGGTTTTCAGTTGCAGGCTTGAGCAATTTGATGGTGGAACTGCTTCTTGTGTAATCGTTTTTGTATAGTGAGTGTTAAAAGGAGATGCACACAGCCCATCTGTGTTGTTGACCAAAGGTGTAATGGCTGGAATAAATTGCACAACTTTAAAATGTGAACAGATTTTAAAGCACTAAACATCATAAACAATCCACAGAGGTTATTAGGACACAAGAAATCTTAATTTATCAGTGATGTCTATAGGGGTCAGGATGGCACCCAGCTGAGAGTTGGCTGGTACACAAAGGATAATACATTGAGATTGGAAAAAGGACGCAGAGTGTCTGGCCACTTGGGCATCTGGGATATATGGCATAGCTGAGTCAGGTGTATGGAGGGAATTTCTATCCCAATAGCAAGTCTACGTCTTTGTATCTTCTTAAATTCACAAGATTCTGTGTTTGAAACTTAATCAGAAATGAATCAGAAGCAGCAGATGAAACAGTTAAACCAGCAGCAGATTCAGAAGGTTTCTGGAACAGCCCCATTAGAACCTTGTGGAGCAGAAACACCAGACACTTCACTCCTGTCTTCACCTGATTGTCACCCTTCCTCCCATCAGTCTCCTCAACAAGGACACAAGCTTCCTGTACATCTGAGGAAAAGGTATGAGCCATTAGTTTACTGTTGGTTTATTATTTATCTAATCTGATTATCAAAAGATCCAAAAGACAAATGTAGTTTTGATTTTGTCAAGCTGTCAAGCTTACAAATAATCACCTTTTCATGTCTTTCCCTTCATCTACAAACTGCTAAACAGACCATCAATGCCACGTCTTCCCGCTCCTCACCCTGCAGTCAGATCAGGCTGTAATTCTCCTCAGAACTATCTGCATCCAAATCTCAGGCTTCAGCAGGCAAATCTCATCCAGCAAATGTCAGGTAAGAGATCTGAATGTTCAACAACCCATCATTGGTGTATTTACACGTTTATTTATCCCACAACCCCTGTTGATCTGTCCTCTTTATTATAGGAGTACCATTCTGTCATACCATGTGGGTATCTGGAGTGTCTTCAGAGGGAGGAGTCAGGCAGTCAGTTCTTGGGCAGCCTCTCATAGGTTCACCTGTGAGAGACCTCGGTGTGAACTTTGCACCTGGTCATTATCTGCATCCATGTGGATCACACATCCATGTGGTAGCGTTCTGCCCTCTTTACATACCCCACACTAACTGCAGCCTATTTACCTGTTCACACTAAGAGTGATCATTCTTAATGACCTGCCCACACTGGAAAAGCAATATTTCTTTCTGAAATCTTAATTTTCTAACATTAATTATTAATGTTTTTAAATAGATTAGCATGTTTTTGTAATGTTTATCTGTGTGAATTGTGAAAAAAGTAGGTTTGAGGATTTATTTTTATAATTCATTTTGTTTCCCAGGATCGTCCTGTGAAGATCCCAAATGAAAGAAGGGAAAATTTGCTACACATAGCAGGGAAAAGCAGTGGACCGATGAGAAGATCAAGCACTAATTCAGATGTGGGAAAAGGTACCGCTGGACCAATTCATTCTTCAGTCCCAGAACAAGCAGAACATCGTTTCAAAAAGCCGAGAGGTCAGAGGTAATCCTCATCTGTGCTCATTTTGATTTTCATGCTGTCAATAAAGGTTGATGAAGTTAATGACACAGTTCATTTCTTGCTCAGTTGGTAGAGCATTGTGTTAGCAGCACAAAGGTCGTGGGTTTGAGCCCCAGGGTACATATACAGATAAGAAAAGAGATGATGTACCTTGAACGCAGTGCCAAATGCATAAAAGTAAATGTTTGTTTTGTTTCATGTGAGGCACTTACAAAACTTTATTGCTTGTTGTTGACAGATCTCATGAGCTGGAGGAGGAGTTTGCAAATGCAGAGAAAATACAGCAGCCACCAGAAGCAAACTCTGCAAACATCTCAGACCGTGAAGGTATATATGACACAACACAGTGCAGCACTCAGTGTTTATCTCAGACTAATGTCACACCCTTTGATTGCTTTTGAATTAGACTGTTTGAATGATCTCTGCTGATAACTCTACATACTCTTGTGTTGTATAATAATGCTGAACATGCTTCTATTTCCTCTTTAAATAAAGCAGAGGATGAGAACGCTGCTGTACAGCCTGAAGATGACGGTGTGGATCGGAACAGAGCCGCAGAGGTGCAGTATCCCAGAATCAAGAATACATCATTTCATCTTTGTGTTTATATATATTATGTTTGCTCTGTATATATGTCCCAGTACATTCCCAATAAACATAATACAAACTTGTAGTTTTATGGTCTGTGTTGAATACTTTGGCCAGGCACATACTTAACACAAGTTTGATATCTTGTTTCAGTAACTTACAATACAGCACATGCTGGTGTTGAGTTATAAGTTGCACTTGTTTCAGACACAGTTCAGAGCGCAATGGTGTTTAAAACCTACTTGCATTTGTGTACTTTCATATGTTAAAGTTATCAACAGCATCTGGAGCACGAAACACACCACAAAATGTTTTGATTACCACAAAAAAAATCATGTATCAAATATCAACAGCATTTCCTGCTGTACCTTAAAGCGCTTGTATTACACAAAAAACAAGCATCACTGTTTTGCTGTGGTGATGTGTGACATGCCGCAGATGCTTCTGTTGTGATTCCTCTGGAAGATTGAAGTGTTTGATGTGTGGTGGTTGTGTAGGGTGTTGGCACCTGTCTGAAAGTGACCATCCAGCGCAGCAGTGAGAGCCGAGCGTTCAGTACTGCACCTGACCAGACAACAGCAGGTGCGGCCCACGATAGAGAGAGAGAGAACAGCAAACCCACAGCCAAATTTACCTGCTACATATGCAACGTCACCTGTCCCGACCAGCAGGTAAGACGTGCAGTACAGTGCACCTGTACAGTAATAACAGGAGTATAATATAATATATTTGATGTATGTTTATCAATATTCAGCACTTGCTGGTATGTGTTTGTTAAACAGTGTATGAATGAATCTCTGCAGGGCTTCCAGACACACATGATCAGTCTGAATCATCAACAGCGAATGATGGAAATCCAGCGGGCAGGTAACAACTGCCTGGCTGCACTCTTACCCCAGAGCCGGGGGTCTCTGGAGGCAACTAACAGGTCAGAGGGGCAGTCCACATTTTGTCATGTGCATGATCGCTAGTGCTTATTAAACTTCACCAAGTGCCAAAATTCTATATTTTTTGGGTAAATAAAAGACAAGCATTTTGTCCAACGTCCTTTTTTTGTTTTATGCAAAGGATGAGTAATAAATTAGACATAAAATACATTTTGAAATACTTTGTATTATTTGCTATTATTTGTAACAAACCTGGCCTGAGGAAAGTCACACTGGAGTTTTGGCTGTCAGTTAGCACAGAATTTTGTTATAACAATTTGTTATAACAAACACAATTGTGTTTATAGTAATGCACTTACAATGTTATAATGTCTGTAAAACTTTCATTTTATTTACAATGTATGATGACATTACGGCAGTTACTACTGTAACCCTGTACAGTATTTTACACCAGATGTTTTATCTTTTGTAACAGAGAGAGGAAGGCAGGCCGTCAACGCTGGTGTCCTATCTGCCAGTGTCATTTTTCTGGTGACCTCATAGAGCACAAACGAACAACAAAACACAAGGTCTTCATTATACCAACTCAAACAGCAGCATTATCAGATGACACACACACACACAATGTATGATAAAAAGTATGAGGACAGTTGCTTCTCATTCCTAATTCATGATTTGTCTAGACCAGGTGTACACAGTCCTGCTCCTGGAGGGTCAGTGTCCTGCAGAGTTTAGCTCCAGCCCTAATCAAACACACCTGAAATGTGTTAATCAAGCTAATCAAGGTCTTACTGGACACATTAGAAACTTCCAGGCAGGTGAGTGAAGGCTAGTTGAAGCTAAACTCTGCGGGACTCCTCCAGGGACAGGATTGGGCACCCTTGCTCTCTATGTTTTTATGTTCTAGAGGACTGTGTGCTTCCAACATTGTGGAAACCAGGTGCTTCCAACATTGTGGAAACTGGTGAACCAGGATGTTCAACAAGCACATATGGGTGTCCTCAAACTTAGAATGCTTATAGTAGGTCTATTCAAAAAAATCCTACTATGTCAAATCCTCTAAATTGTACTTATATGAACGTGTGGTTTTGTTCTCCAGTTGGCAAAGGTCTCCTCAAGACCTTTCTGTACTCTTTGTGAGCGCCACTTCAGAACCCCTCGTAAGTTTGTGGAGCACATGAAATCTCCAGAGCACAAGCAGAGAGTTGAGGAGGTTTGTGTGTATTTTCGAGGTATTTTAATCCTAAATGTATTAGATGGCAAAAAAGAATGGCGTTAGATGCCATGTTTACTTGATTCTTTGAACATCTGTTTCAGCTCAGAGACGATGACGGTCCAGAGGTCATGGAGGAGCTCATAACGGTGGATGCTGTTGGCTGTTTCGAAGGAGAAGATGATTATGAGGAGGACAGAAATGAAGAAGAGGTTTCAGTGTGTGAGAAGGTTAGTTGCATGACTTAAGGGACTCTGTAAGACTTCTCTTGATGTGACCTTACAAGAGGCTGAAACAGTTTTGAATTTTATTATTAGCATCCTGCTCATAAGGAGATTATTCTTGAGGAAACAACCAATCATGAAGTATATGATCCAGATACACAATATGGTGAGTGCTGGTCAGTCACATTCATAAATCTTTAAGGAATATTTTTGCACAGATCTTTAATTCTCATGTTTTTGAACCTTAGGTACTGGTTTTGTGGTTCCTGTCGCTGGCTTTCTCTGTAAGCTTTGTCATAAATTCTATCACTTTGAATCTTCTGCACTGGAAACTCACTGCAGGTCTTTTATCCACTTCCAGAACTTACAGGTGAGGAGAACAATGTAGAAAACATTTTATTGCGGCCAGAAACGAATTAACTCTATTAGTCACAAATGTGTCATCTGGGTTGTTTCCTGGTTAATATACCTGAAATATTAACCATGACTGAAAATCTTTAAACCTGCCCAGTTAAATAAGAGCTTGTGATTTTGTGAAAGCTCTTGCCATATTTGTGTACAACATCATTGTAAGATGGTCCATAAACATACTGCCTGGGACATCTAATGGCAAATTTGTTTGTGTAAGTAATGTGGGAGGAACTTTAAAACAAAAAGGGCAAAAGAGATATCATAATTTGAAAATGATTTTGAATTTATTTTCAGAAGTACAACACCCTGAAGATGCAGAAGAAAGCATCCCATGAGGACATTGAGAGTGATGCCTCCTGTAACAGTCTCATAATGGACCCTCAAGAACTGGAGCTCAGTGCTGGCTTTTCCAATGAGACTGAGATTTCTGACAGCACCCAGTCAGGTCTCGGTACATCACACGTCCTTCACTCGAGGAAGAACAAACGATCTAGAAAACATCACAAATCCAAGACTCCATACTCAAAATGCTCAGTAGCTCCACAGAACTCCACTGTGGCATGTATTCCACACTTTGGCTCAGGGTCAAACCAGGAGTCGTACATCCAAAAAGGCATGGAGTCTGCCTCAGGGGTTCAAAGACAGTGCTCAGAGTCCTGTGAAAAATTAAAATGCTTACATGACCTAAACTATTGCTCTGCAGAGCACAAAGATGTGAGTACAACACTCACACACAGTTTGTGCCATGTGTCACAGTTAAATTCAGAAGAGAGTGTTGGAGAAGCTACAGAGTTTAAAAAGACAGTCAGAACTGTAAGGAAAACCTGACAATGGAATGGAATGCTAAATAAATGTTTTATAAACGCTTCAGGCTCCCAATAGTCTTTTGTTTTTTCCTAATGTGCTGTTTCAGCCGTTTTGCCAACTTCCACTAGATTTGTGCGTCCAGCCAATAAATTCTCCCTAGAATAATAATATAATTTAAACTTGGTGTTTAGGGTTTCCTTAGATAAGGTTGTGATTCCTTTATTTAAGTAATACATGTCAGATGATAGGGACATTAAACTACTGTATCTTAACACATAACTGTATCTTAACACATAAAAAAACTATTCGACTAATGAATATTCCACCGAAATTATATTTTAATATTTTTTAGTTGTATAATATATTTTATTCTTTCAACCACGTTTGTTTTATTTCTTTTATTATTTTCTTTTTAGGTTTTTCTTTATATTATGTTATATAGGCAGTGTGGTGTGGACAGTTTCTGAAATGTACAGCTATAGTGAACACCAATATAATTCACACGGTCTTCTTGTTTGTGATGTGATGCTTCTGATACTTTGCAATTGACACCGTATGTCCATGAATTATAATTTTTGACCTATATTGACACTGTGCCTCGTCTCTTCTGGCTGCATTGGTACACGTGGCATGCAGTTGCATTGGTGTCCTGCAGGGGCGCTGCAGGGGCTGCGGGGCATTATGGGGCGGAGATGGAGTTGTAGCGCACACAGACAGACGACTGCGAGGGCTCGAGTAAACCTGTACACACTTCACGAGAGATTGAAGATATCAGTAAACGTTATATAAACATTTAAAGTGGCCCTGCAGAGTAAATCGTCGCTGGGTTTTGGTGTCATGGCTCAGAATGATTTGATGAGTAACGCGGAGGACGTGGCGGATCAGGTGAGATGAAGGCCTGCAAACTTCACATCAAATCACGGGCAGTTCACTGCACTGCTGTCCTTATAAACCAGCTGATGTTTCTTACAGTTAGCAAAGTGCGTGAAGAGTGTGTTTTTATTTGTAGCTCAGCAAAACCGGTTTGTTGATCAACTTCTAGTTTTGTGGTTCGGATGAGGGAACTGAAATGTTCACAGCGGACAACTTTAATAATATTCATTTGACCCAATTAATTTACTTATCTAATGTCTAAGTTTATATACAGTAGCTTTATAACGTAATGATTATGTCATTTTACAGGCTGCTTTCTAGCAGTTTAGGAGCGGTTATGTGTGTTTTATATTGAGATAGATCAGCATAATTTATCCTCGAAACATCTGTATTGATCGCGTGCATTCATACATATGACTGTCTGTTATTAAACTGTGACATTCACTATTAAATGACTGATTATGTTCATTAGTTATTAGTTTGTATGGACGATATGCAATAGGAAAATGACAACCAGTTATCATATATCTCATGCATTTCAAAAACATTTGTGCGATTTGCATGGATGGAGGTTCATGGCTTTTCTCAGTGTCAACGCAAGACGTTGGTTTGATAAGATCTGATAAGATATATTACAGTATCACCTCATCTTTAGTGTTGTTTAGGTAAGTCGTTTAGGCCTGTTAAGATCATCTATAACCATAACAAATATAGTCAGAACATCTTTATTTTTTATTATTTTATACTTTCATATAGCAATGGGGAATTTTTCATCCCAAACCCTAAGAACAATTATGACCTAATGAAAATATATATATATTTTTTTTCACAATAACCTATGTAACAGATTATGAGACAGATCAATAATCTTTGGAAACAGCCTTCAGACACACAGATAACTAATAATATGTTGACAGAGAGGCAGACAGGCCCTGAAGTCTCATTCATTCAGTTTCACTTGGTACTTGTTGAATGCTGATTGGCTGCTGTTCTTCTTAGTGCTGATGTGGATATTGAGGAGGCGGGGCTTAGCAGAGGGCTGTGATCACATTAGATCACATTAGAGTTGTGTTAATCACAGGCAAATGTGATAGTATAACCTGAGTCTGCTGAGCAATTAAAATTAATGAAACTTAAAATAAATGCATGAGCCTTTTAATAGCTAAAATCTTTTTTACTGACCAAAAACAATGTTAGTCTACCATGATCTTTCATATTGTATATTAGTTTTTACTTTCATTTTCAATAACTGTATTTAAAAATGATTATTTTAGTTTGCACTCAGTTTCCAGTATATTACTGTTTGCTGACATTATAAGCAACTTTGTGTTAAGTGTTAAGCAGTTGTCTGCCCTGTGGTCTTAACTTCTGCTTGTCTGCTTAACATCTGTTGTGTGAGGTGACCACAGCGTTTCCTGTCATTAAAATACTGAAAATGAGTCGTCAGTTGCAGAAGGACAGATTTGGCCACCTGTGCTTCAATTCTGTCTGAAAACCTGGAGAAAAGTGAAAGTTGTTTTCAGAGGTTAAATATTAGACATTGTTTATCTGAGGGCTGTTACAGTGTTTGCTTGATGTTCTGTGCAGGCTGAGATCAGTTTACCTGTAACAAAGTTAAAAAAGTGATTGAATTTCTGTTTTTTTTCCTGCTTTGTAATAATATTAAATCCCTCAGGTCATAAGTGAAATTAGTTGAATTGAAAAAACCTTTTTAAATAACAGAAATGTGAGCTAGTAGACACCCAGAATCTTTCTCTCCACCTTCCTCTTACACCATTGTTGTGTCTCAGGTCTCTAATTATAATGCTGATCAACAGAAAGCAGTAATTATTGTGCTAATATATGCTCTAGTCTTTTCCTCATCGTAACACTTTTAGACAGCGACAGGGATTCGGTGCTGATACTGTCTGTTTTTTATCAGCTTGGCTACAAAGAGACTCACATCTTTCCCCTTTCATCATCTGCAGTTCCTGCGGGTGACAAAGCAGTACCTGCCTCATATAGCCCGTCTCTGTCTGATCAGCACCTTCCTGGAGGACGGCATCCGCATGTGGTTCCAGTGGAGCGAGCAGAGGGAATATATCGAGACGACGTGGGGATGCG
>JAZGTK010018861.1:0-11650 GCA_036877625.1 Ambastaia sidthimunki | reverse complement strand
GCTCAAGGGCACTTCAGTTGCTACCTACCGGCGCTGGAATCGAACCAGCAACCTACTGATTACAAGCCCAACTCCTTAACCAGTAGACCACAACTGCCCACAGGAGCAACGAGCCAGCCAGGAGTCGTATGTTTTGATATATTTTTAAGGTAAAAAAAATGTTTTACATATATTGGAATTGTGGTTTTTAAAAAAGGAAACCCAAATTCTTAGCTGATGTAGCAGGCTTTATAGAGCATCCATCAAGGCCAAAACAGTATTCTAGGTTGTTCTGTGTGGAAGATTTTGGTGCAATAATTAAATCTTCTGTTTTGTCTGAATTTAGTAGTAGAAAGTTGCATCCAGGTTTTAATATCGACTATACATTCTGTTAGTTTGATAAAGTCTCATTCGGCCTTGAAGAAATATACAGCTGGGTATCATCAGAATAACAATGAAAATTAACTCCACGACTCCTAATAATTGCTCCCAGAGGTAGCATGTACAGGGTGAACAGTAAAGGCCCAAGCACTGAGCCCTGTGGCACTCCATACTGAACTTGTGATTGATATGACACCTTTTCATTCACAGCTACAAACTGGAATCGGTCATATAGATATGATTTGAACCATGCCAGTACAGTTCCATGTATGCCCACATAATTTTCAAGACAATTATGGCAGCAGCTATTTGTTTGGTGTCTGAGAGATTTGACAAAGAGACAAATCTGTGAAGCGGCACAGCTTAGCCACCGTGTCTGGAGAAACACCTCTCCCTGATCTATGTTCTTTAGCAGGTCAGCTTGGTATGCCTGTAATACAACCATTGTATACAGCAACTGATGCTCAGCCTGACCTGCTGCTGCATATGCCCTGCCATTGAGTTGTAATGTGACCTCTGTATGAACAATGCCCTGCCCATTGAAAGATAGCCTGCAAGTGTCTCATCAATAAGAGGCATTTCTATTTACCTGTGCACTCTAGCTCCCTCAACATAGTCTGTCCACAATTGTGTAAAGAAACATGAAGAGTACAGTTTTATTCATGATCTCTCCACCTAAGCATGAAGATTGGAAAAAAAGGCAGACTTGGGAAGGCTGGCAGCCATGACCAGCCAGAATTCATTTCTTGAGCAAACCACAAATGTTTGCCAGCTTCTCTCGCTGTCAGGCAACATCTGACTTTGCTGTACTGTGATACACGCCGACCAATAGCTTTTCCTACGCAGTGTAACTCCTCACCCATGCTTTCGTCATCCTAAGCCACATCCTGCATCTCCTGACTTGCTGGCAGATAGAGAATGTCCGAAAGGTAAAAGGATGCAGAACGTGCCCTTCCCAGCAGTGAAGCAGGAAAGATGTAAGTCCACGTGTGCACCCCATGAGGTGAGCCCCTGCCGAGTCTTGGAAGCGACGGGACCTGATCCATGGCTTACCAAGGCAGACAGCCACACAAGACCAGATATTCCTAAGTGAGAAGCCCTTGCAATGCATGCACTCTGCTCCCTCGAGAACTCAGAGTGTGTGTTCTTCACCCTGGCAAGGAATACATAGTTTGTGCATGTTCTCAGGTGTCAGAAACCTCTGATGTTCTTTGCAACTGGAACTACTAATACTTTGGCATAAAGACAAACAAACAGCTTGTGAAGACAAAAAAGCTGATGATGTGCTTGTCAGGTGCCCTAATATACTCACAGGTGCACCTGATGCACATCAAGCACTGACGTGGGTCAATTAAATTGACATGATAAGGTATGAAATTCAGGCACCGAGTAAACTAGACACAATATTGAGTGTAGCTATTAATATGGATTTGAATATACACAACATCAATTAAACATCAATAAAATGTATGAATTATATTGAATATATTGGATTTACAGTATAGTACTTACTGTACAACATTATTGTGAAACTTTTTGTTAATGTACTACTTAAACATATTAAACATATTAGATATGTTTTAGTATGACAATTTTGGAAATGTGAAATCCATACATGAACTTACAGTACATATTATACATGGATTTCCATATAGCAGATTTCTCTATGGGTTGGTGCATGCTAGTTAAACAACAATTTGACTAGCAAAAACTAGCAAATACTTGCTTTTACTACACAAAGACAGATTAAGCTCATTATTACCCCAAATAACAACAACTTGAATATCAAATTAGAAAATTAGTGACACTTCTGTTTAAATACCCATGGTGTAGTGTAGGTAAAGTTGGCTTGTTTTTAAGATCCTAGTGTGTAGGTATGTCCCTGTTGAGTTGTTGTATGAAACTAATATTGTAGGATGTGCAAATTAGATTGTGTCAGACTAGTCAACAATGATATCTCATTAGCTGAAGAAGCTGTCTCTTGAGGTCTCTTGGGCTTTTTGGAACTTTTTACATTGTTTGTCACAGAGTGCGTATTTTAAGGTCCCCATCCATAATTTGTTTCATAATGTGCCACTGCAAAGCTCCCATTTGAGTTAATACACACTCCATTTCATCTATGGTATGCTCTAATTTTCAAAATCTGCATTCATTGCTATCCTCAATGTGACTGTGTCCAGCAAAGTTAATTATAGTCAGTAGAGTGACTGAGGGACCATCAAAATAAAGTGTTAGTAGATATTAAGCAGGCAGTCTACTAATGGGGAAGTTATGGCCTACAGGTTAGTGAGTCTGGCTTGTAATCAGTAGGTTGCTGGTTCGATTCCAGTGCCAGCAGGTAGCAACTGAAATGCCCTTGAGCAAGGAACCTAACCCCTAATTGCTCCCCGGGCGCTGCAGTGATATCTGTTCACTGCTCTGGGTGTGTGTTCATGACTTGCAGTGTGTGATTACTCCTCACTAGTGATGGGTTAAATGCAGAGGTCACATTTCGGGTATGGGTTACTGTATCTTACAAAAACATGTCACTTTCACTTTAATGCTGTGTCTGGTAGTTGAAAACTTGTTGTAGTACTACTTATAGTTAGTAGAATGTCTAAAGTTGACTTACCCCAGCTAAAACAAACAATTTTGTTGATGTGCTCACTCTCAAAATTGCACCTACAAATGTCAAGTTGCTCTCACATATGCCTAAAGAATAAAGAACTGGTAAAATGACTGTTTAGGATAGAAATGTGCACGCAGAGCTGTGATAAGCCATTGTTTAAAGAATCTAAATAGAACACTGAAGAAATTGTACATAATGAACAATTATGTACAAATGGATCAATCAACATAATTGTTGTTGTACAACAATTATGTACAATCACCGGCATCTTGGATCTATAGAATACAATCTATACAATGCTGTGCCTGTGACAAAACACTGTTCATCGCTGGTGGAGTTTATGTTTGTGAAGTGTCGACCGTTCTATCTGCCGCGGGAGTTCACGGCCATTGTTATTGTCACGGTTTACATTCCCCCGTGTGCAAACACTAAGGACGCGCTTCGCGAGCTGTACAGCACCATCAGCAAACAACAAACAAATAACCCTGATGGCTTTTTCATCATAGCCGGTGACTTAAACCACGCAAACTTAAAGACAGTTTTGCCAAAGTTCTATCAACACGTAAATTTTGCAACAAGGGGAAACAACACACTAGACTTGGTTTACACAACAGAAAAGAACACATACAGAACCGAACCCCACCCCCACCTCGGCATTCGAACCAAATCTCTGTTATGCTAATCCCAGCATACAGACCACTTCTGAAACTTACCAAACCGGTTCAAAAACTCATCACAGTTCAGCCAGATGATGCTACCTCAACACTACGGGACTGTTTTAGTGCACAGACTGGAACATGTTTAAAGAGGCAGCCACCTACAACAACCATACAGACCTGCAGGAATACACTGAAACTGTGATTGCTTACAACAAAAAGTGCATCGACGATGTGCCAGTCACCAAGACCATTACCACACATGCAAACCAGAAGCCGTGGATGACAGCAGAGGTTCATGGGCTGCGTAAGACCAAAGATGAAGCATTCATATCTGGAGACAAAGTGGCCCTCAAAACAGCAAGAGCCAATCTGTCTCATGGAATCAAGAACGCAAAACGTTCATATGCTCAAAAAATTAACAATCAGTTCACAGACCGCAGAGACACACGACCTGTGGCAAGCCATTCAGACCATCACTGACTACAAGCCCCTACCACAGGCCTGTGATGATAACACATCCCTCCCAGACACACTTAATCACTTTTATTCGCAGTTTGAGATGCAAAACAACACACCTGCAAAAAGACTGCCTACACCTCTCAACGACCAGGCGCTCTCTTTGTCTCCAGCTGACGTAAGGAAGACCCTATCTAGGATTAACCCTCGCAAGGCTGCAGGTCCTGACAACATACCTGGGTGTGTACTGAGAGACTGTGTTGCACAGCTGACAGATGTCCTAACAGACATCTTTAACACCTCGCTGAGCCAGGCAGTCGTCCCCACATGTCTCAAATCCACAACAATCATACCGGTACCAAAGAAAGCACCTGTGTCCTGCCTAAATGACTACCGTCCCATTGCACTGACTCCAATCATGATGAAAGGTGCTTTGAGAGGTTGGTCATGCACAACATTAAATCCAGCCTCCCCAACACACTCGATCCGCTCCAGCATACCGTCCAAACCGCTCTACAGACGATGCAATTTCCTCCACCCTACACCTGGCCCTTTCCCACCTAGAAAATAAAGACTCTTATGTTAGAATGCTGTTCATCGACTTCAGCTCAGCATTCAACACAATAATCCCACAACAACTCATCAACAAACTAAACCTGCTGGGCCTAAACACCTCCCTCTGTAATTGGATTCTGGACTTTCTAACTGGAAGACCTCAGTCAGTCTGTGTTGGCCGCAACACCTCCAGCACCACAACACTGAGCACAGGTGCCCCACAGGGCTGTGTGCTCGAGCCACTGCTCTTTACATTTCGGCCCCCCGACTCCACAACCAAGTTCAGGTCCAATCACATCATCAAGTTCACTGATGACACAACTGTGGTAGGTCTCGTTAGCAACAATAATGAAACATCCTACAAAGAGGAAGTGGCACAACTGGTTGAATGGTGTAGTGAAAACAACCTGTCCCTCAATGTGAGTAAGACAAAGGAGGTTGTGATAGACTTCAGGAGAAACTGCTGACCACCCCCCACTGACCATCGACAGCTCGACTGTGTAGAGGGTCAGAAGCACTAAATTCCTGGGAGTGCACATTACAGAGGATCTCACTTGGACCACCAACACTACATCACTCTCCAAGAAGGTGCAACAGCAGCTACACTTCCTGCGCTGGCTTAAAAGAGCAAGTCTCCCTCCACCCACCCTCACCACATTCTACAGGGGTATCATTGAGAGTGTGCTGATCAGTTGCATCACTGTCTGGTACGGAAACTGCAGTGCTGCTGACCGCAAAACCCTACAGCGGACAGTGAACACAGCTGGAAAGATCATCGGTGCCCCTCTGCCCTCCATCCTGGACATTTTCCTTGCACAATGCTCCAGTAAATCCACCAGTATTGTGAAGGACCCCACCCATCCCTTCCATCATCTCTTACCAGAGCATCAAAGCCCGGTCTGCAAGACTGCTCAACAGCTTTTTCCTGCAGGCTTTGAGAGCCCTCAACTCCAATGCCCTCCTCTGAAAACCCATCCACAAACCTCATAAACATTATGCAATCTAAATGCACCAGACACTTTAATAAGAACTTAATAAGAACTAAATGTTTACCACCACACATAATTTATCATGTATGGTACTTGTATTATCTGTCCTAGGCTATGTGTATGTCCTTTGTCGACCATTTATAGTATATTTATAGCATAGTATATGTATAGTTAGATTACCCCCCTCAGTAAGGGGATCATGTGTAGATTATGTATAGGTTTTAAAAAGTGTGTATAGTCTTAATATTGTTCTATGTCTAGGGGTGTGTATTGTATATTGTATATTTATTTTTTATTTTTTTCTCTGTGTAACACCGTGGTCCTGCGAGACACGAAATTTCGTTCCACTGTATGCCCACTCATGTAGCGGAATGACAATAAAGCTCATAAATCCAAAATAAATAAAAAAACAGAATAAGCTATTTTGTTGATGTTTTATTTCTTTAATTATCCCATGTGAATCTGAAACAAATACATATCTGTTATCTGTAAATACATATATAAGCAACCCAAACACTGTTTTGAATTATTTTTTCCTCAATTGTTCTAGGAAATTTCTTCCTACCTAAACCCTACTGTCTAGAGATATGCAGGAGCACAAACAAATGTTTTTTTCTCTCACAGCAGATGGTTATGAAGGCTATGGTTAAGAGTGCTTATGGTTAAGGTGTACCCTCCCACCTAAACACTCTTTAAATTTACACTTTGGAATCAAAAAGAATGAATGAGAAATTATATAAATGAAACAAAATGCTCTGTAAAAAGCAGATTTGTTATTATTTTATGTGTATTGCACAAGAATAAATATCATAAAGATTTCCCAAGGTCATAAACATAAACATTGGATGGTGCTAATATTGATGCTGATTAAATATCATACTGTAAAAGTCCTACTTTTGCATAGTCCTGATTTCATTCAAGCATGCCATTGTATGCACATGCCATAATGAACATGTCCACATCAGTAAAGTAAAATCAATGAATGCTTTGACAACACCAGGGTGATCAGTACTATTTTGCTGTTTGCAGTATCACAGTGCTGGAAGTGAAAGTCAGGGGGGCTCCTGCAATTCCTTGAAGGCCCCTCCATCTCCATAGCCTAATGAAGTCCATGGTCTCATCTTCAGACCTACGACAGGAAAAGAGAATTCATCGACAAGACGTTTTGCTAAGAAAATAGGCCTAGGAACAGAGACCTTCAGGTGGTTCTTACAACAAAGAGTATGGTTTGCGTTTCTCTTCTACCTGTGCACCTGAAAGCCCTTCTGCATGGGGTGACTGTTTTCAGATGCATGTTAAGAGGTCACATACTGTATGGTATTTTGTGGTACTCATGGTGAAATGGAAGTAAATGTGTTGGAAAAAATTGAAAAGAGTATTTTTGTTGTTCTCCAAGTTTGGATTCAAACTAAGTGTTTTCTAAATCAGTCTTGGTACATGTTTTTTAAATGGAGTGTGTCACTCACTGCTCTCTAGGTCAGGATTTATTTCCCTTTTTTGTGTTTAATTCCTCCTCCCTTACAGCGCATGGGTGTGTTTTGTGGTACAGTTCAAGTTCTGTTTGAAATGCTCTGTGAATTTCGTCATAAAGTGTCTTGGTGGTAAATTGTTTACAGATTTTGCAAGTAAAATGTTATTTCTCATGTTATTAAACATCTATTTCTTACAAAACCAAACTTCCCGAAATGCAGAGTGTCTCAGTCACTTTACTGTACTTTCAATGCAATGTCTACAGTATTCATAGGTAAAGTGTGGTTCCAATGGATACATCTTGGTATGTTTGGATCAATACTGTTTTAAAGTTATTTATAATGTAAACTGTTTATGTATGAACAACCTTAGAGACATACTAATGTAAATGAATTTGTCGGGGTTTGAAAACGAATTCATTAGATTGATCTTATTTTATTGGTAATAACTGAAATGTTTAATAACAACAGGCACATTCACATAACAGTATCATTCACTGTGCAGCTGAAAGTTTTTGGCAATTTTATTTAAATGAGTCAACCGAGTACTTGTAAAGATTTCTTACATAAGGCTTTGTGATAGATGCTGTCAATATTGGCAAACATACAAAAATATAAGTGTTCACCTAACGTATGAGTGCATACAGTTACAAATAACATGAATCCTATTATAACAAGGTACATATGTTATAACTTTGACAGCAGGAACTGACAATGAATTTTAAAACTGATCCTATATTAATCTCTGCTGGTTAAATCTACAGCCATTTTCCCCCTAATGTCTCCAGAAATGATCAGATCTAGGTCTAATCTAACCAGATCTAGGTCTAATCAGGGTTTAATTTTCCCATTACACTTGAGTCTGGCAGACCTTTGGTATCAAATAATGTTAAACAAGCATAGTCATTATAATCAAAGAAACAGATGTGTTGTAAACGTGGTGTTATCTGTCTGAGACAAGGTGCGACTCATGTCAGATGGGTTGGATCAATGGAGATTTAGGTGTTCACCGATCTGTTTGATTTGTCGCCAATCACACTCCATCTGTTCCTGTAAGAGTGCACAGGGCTTGTACTTAAGATTACATGATCTCATGCTGTGTTCAGTGGGATAGCCCTACTTGATATTCCTGGCTTCTAACCTTACATTGTTCTTTTGCCTGATGTTTAGCCACTAGAGCCTCAGAAGATAATGCCTCTAGAGCCTCTAGAGTTTATAGTATAGAATCATTTAAACACCATTTTTTTTTGTGTGTTTTGAGGTAAAAAGAAGATAGGCAGACTGGTGCAAGCTGAAGGAAAGTGATAGTATCCAAATAACCTAGACTGCATCAGTGCTATGTGTTTCTAAAGATGCACATCAAACATTGAGGCAGAAGAACCAGGATCACCTAAACTATATGAGACACAATTGTTTAAGTGTTGCTGGGTCTGACAAATCTGAAATTTTTGCTAAGAGATGCAAGAGGTTTGGTGTAAAAATGCATCAATGAATTCATCCTGCCTTATGTTAAGAAAGTAGTGGTGTATCAGTGTTTTCTTGGCACACATTAGTCATCTTAAAACCAATTGAGCATTGTTTTTTGCTGGCTGTGTGCATCCCTTTATGACCATGGTCCTTCCATTCAATGGCTCTTCCAGCATGACAACATGCCATTTAAAACTGGTTCCAACAACATCGGTTCAGTGTACTCCAATAGCCTCTGCAGTCACTGGTTCTCTGTCCATTATAGCATCTTTGAGATGTGTGTGATTTATTCACAGAATAAATGTGCAGTAACAGATCTGCAAAAACTGCATGATGATGTCATGTGAGATTCTGCTTCCTTTCCCAGAGCTTCCTCGGCCTGTGATTCCATGGAGGACATGCAGTTGGGTCGTTCCAGGCTGTCTCCCACCGAGAGGGATCGTCGCATGAGGGAGTGGCGTTGCCTTTACTGCTGTGCCTCTGGCCACTTTCGCTCTGCTTGCCCTGAGCTCTTGGGAAACGCCAGTCCCCACATAGCTACAAAAGGGCTGTGATGGGGAAAGTCTTGACTACTCCTGCTAACGCCGTCCTATCGGTGCCTGCCACTCTGTCCTGGGAGGGCCATCAGCAGTCTGTCCAGGTGATGATTGATTCAGGGGCCACAGGTAACTTCATGGATCGATCCTTGGCCAAAGAACTTGATTGTGCCAAAGGCTATGATTGTGCCATTGAGCTGGTCCTTGGAACCTGCCCTCCCAGGGATCAGATCTTCTCCCTGTCTCCCCCAGAGCGCTCTGCCATGGATGCTTACATCAAGTGCTTACATTGAGTCCTTGGCGGCTGGCATCATCCGGGTTTCCACTTTCCTGGCCGGGGCTGGGTTTTTCTTCATGGAGAAGAGAGATGGGGGCCCTGACCCTGAAAAGCCTTTTGTGGTGGAGGTGGATGCCTCAGAGGTGGGCGTCGGAGCTGTTTTGTCACAGAGGGGTGAGGACAGAAAATTACACCCTTGCTCCTTCATGTCTTGCCGCCTGACGGACGCAGAGCGCAACTACCATGTGGGGGATCGAGAGTCGCTAGCTGTGAAACTGGCTTTGGAGGAATGCCGCCACTGGCTTGAGGGGTCTCAGCACCCTTTCCAGGTTCTCACGGACCACAATAACCTGGAGTATCTCCAGCAGGCGAAGCGGCTAAAAAGCTTGGTGGTCCCTTTTCTTTAATCGTTTTCACTTTCTATTGTCTTACAGGCCGGGCACCAAGAATGTCAAACCTGATGCCCTGTCTCAAGCCCACACCCACGAGATACAGGAGAAGTCCCCCTTAACATGCCATCCCGGAAGGGCATGCACCCTGGAATTTCTCCAGCGGCGGTTTTGGTGGCTCTCCATCAAGGAGGATGTTAAGGCCTATGTGGAAGTTTGCCCCATATGCAGCCAGGGGAAGTCAACACGTCAGCGACCTCAGGGACTGCTCCACCCCTTACCTGTTCCCCGCAGGCCTTGGTCGCACCTTTCCCTGGACTTTGTAACTGGGCTCCCACCATCCCAGGGCAACACCGTCATCTTGGTGGTTGTGGACCGGTTCTCCAAGGCTACTCGCTTCATCCCCCTGCCCAAGCTGCCTTCGGCCAAGGAGACAGCTGAGCTCCTCATAGACCTCCTCATGTCTTCTGGGTATTCGGGATTCCCCTGGACATGGTCTCAGACCGAGGTCCCCAGTTCTCTTCCAAGTTCTGGGGAGCCTTTTGCAGGCTGATCGGGGCCACAGTCAGCCTATCATCGGGACTCGTTCCATCCCGAGTCCAATGGCCAGACAGAGTGGGTAAACCAAGATCTGGAGACCACCCTGTGGTGTATAGTGGCCAATAACCCCACATCTTGGGCCTCCTACATTGTTTGGGCGGAATATGCCCACAACACCCTCCAGTCCTCGGCCACTGGGCTGTCCCCCTTCGAGTGCCAGTTTGGGTATACCCCCCCATTATTCCCTGAGCAGAAGGCACAAGTGGAGGTTCCCTCTGCCCAACCTTTCATCCGGCGTTGTCGGCTAACCTGGAGGAAAGCCAGGCACACCCTTCTTCGGGCCTCCCAGAGGTACCAGAGTCAAGCTAATCGCCACCGCCGGATGGCCCCTAACTTTCAGGCCGGCCAACGAGTCTGGCTAGCAACTAAGAACCTGCCCCTCCGGGTTAAATCCAAAAAGCTAGCTCAAAAATGAATTGGCCCTTTCCGCATTGCCAGGAAGGTTAACCCTGTCTCTTACTGTTTGTATCTCCCTTGTTCACTAAGAATTATTCCCTCTTTTCATGTTTCTTTATTAAAACCCGTGTTGTCTTCTCCCTTTCAAGTTTTGCCATTTTTCTCCCCTCATGGAGTGTTTGTTTTGTGTTCAATATTGAACTATCTCAGTTATTATATACTCCTCGATCTGAGAAGAACCTCTGTTGATTGTTTTTTTTAAATAAATCATCTTTGCTTTGAACTTCACCTTGAGTGTTTCACTTGGGTCCAACACTGCATCCTCTGTGGCTCTGTGGTAGAGCATTAGATTGTCACAACAGAGACCTGAGTTCGAGTCATGACAGTATATTCACAATATGACACTTCAAAATTTGGAAAAGTTAAGAATAAAAGTAACTGGGATTTTTTCCTGGTAGTCAGAAGCAGTAGCAAACCATGGTTCTTGGACCTTGGTCCTGTACAGCCCCAACGCCACCTCAACCCCCTCAAAGGCAACAAACATCCCCCCCATCCTCCTCCTCACTCTCTCTTCCTATCGGGCTCTGGAACTGCCAATCTGCTGTAAACAAAGCAGACTTTATTTCAGCTATCGCATCGCACTCTAACCTGCAACTCATGGCTCAATCTGAGACATGGATCAAACCAGAGGACACTGCCACTCCTGCAGCCCTCTCCACGAATTTCATCCTCTCACACACTCCACGCCCAGTCGGACAAGGCGGCGGCACCGGTCTACCAAAGATTTCCAAAGATTGGAAATTTAACCTTCTACCATCTCTTGGTACCTACAGCTCATTTGAATCTCACACAATTACTGTTACCCACCCTGCTAAAATCCATGTTGTAG
>JAZGTK010018860.1:0-11650 GCA_036877625.1 Ambastaia sidthimunki | reverse complement strand
AGCCGTCCAGCTAGAACCTATGAGAACATTGACTTCCTGTATAATAATCCTCCTAATAACAGCGCCCCCACT
The DNA here is from genome assembly GCA_036877625.1 of Ambastaia sidthimunki. NCBI lineage: Eukaryota > Metazoa > Chordata > Actinopteri > Cypriniformes > Botiidae > Ambastaia > Ambastaia sidthimunki. Next base: position 11,578 of record JAZGTK010018860.1, on the reverse strand, counting down.
GGTGGCTCCATGCCACCTCCCCTCCCAGCTAAATCAATACAGAGAGGTGAGATACTGTTTCTCTTTCAGTTTTTGCAGAAATTAGCATAATTAGGAGTATAAGTTTTAAACGCAACCTGTGGATGTGACATTCAGAAGTTCTCCTGGAAGCTGAAACAAGCTTTGCTGCCTATATAAATCTATACTTTAAAAACCCCACAGGTTTATTCTAGATAAACTGCAGCAAGGTCAAAGGTAATTTGTGTCCCCGCAGGTTGTTCAGATCCTCAGATCTCAGTTTCCATTCCAGAGACACACGCCCCATACCGTCAGAGTTCCCACCCCACTGGCTGCTTTCAGAGAACCAGCACAGCATCCCCTCTGACCGAGCCCTCGGGTTCGACACCTGCACGATCTCTAAGCACCGGAGCATCCAAAGGACATAGACAGACTGTGACCTGGGAGGGGCAACCATTCCCGGGAACAGAGGGCAAAAATCACTCCACCTCTCCACAGTGTCAGAGAGGACCTGTGAGGTAAGGTCACTGTGGTCATGTCCTACATCTTACAAAGCCAAAAATTGCTTCATTGTTGTACTGTGCTGTGTAATTTGTGGTGTGTTTGTGGGGTTTTATGTATTTGCTTGCCTGGAACAATTTTACCCTAAAGATCTGTGTTTTATAAATTCCTATTAAGCATAGCTTTAAAAAACTTTAAAGCTTTAAAAAAGTGGTCAAAAAAAGTTTTTTTTTTTTACAAAAGGTGTTTGTAAAAAACGTTTCATGTTTTGTTGTCTTTTGCTGACACCCAGTGGCATGGATGCAACATCAGGCAAAAGTTTTCAGTTACTGATGACAATGTAATCATGATTTTTATTTTCAGCTTTTCATATTCAATTTATTTTATGATAAAATGTCCAATAATGAGTGTTATCAAGGTTATGATCAAAGTATTGGACTTATTTCTAATATAGTGGTTACTGAAACCAAAAGCAATAACTTTAACAAGATATTATATTTTTTATTATTATCAACTATTACATCAGCATAATGAGACTTTGTTTTAGATATATGAGGCTTTAAATAGTGTAACATCATTTCTGTATCTGGTTTATATGGGGCAAAATGTACTTCACAACTTCAGTTAATCCATCTCTGTCAAATACTCTTTGCTTGCATCTGCAGTTCTGAGAAGACGACATCATATCGCCGCACGAGTGGTGGGAGTCATGGCAAGTGTTCGGTCCCGTCTCCAGGATGTGCAGGCAGTCAGGAGGAGCTGTACTGCAGTCCAGTGGGCGGAGCTGCAAACTCTGTTCCGCCTCCAGCTAATGCTAAAGCTAACACCAGCGTCACTGTGCCAGTGATACTACCACCACCTCGCTCACGCAAAAATGCCATGGTAGTGTGTCGTGCATCTTTAGCCTGAAATATTAATTCTGAAATGTAATCGTTTTTCCATTTAACATGCAAATCAGAAGCATTATCCTAGTGGCCTCTGATTTTTTTATCCCAATTTATTTTATATATTTTTCTTATTCTTTCATTTTTGGACACTGTAAAAGTTTATTTCTAGAGAGAGCATTAATTTGTGTGTTTGTGTGTGTCAGATCTCTTTAAAGCAGAGACCCAAAAAGGTCAAAGCGTTAGTTGACTGTAGAGCGGTTGGTCCAGATCAGCTGGCTTTCTTTAAGAATGAGGTCATCATAGTAACCGCTACCGATGACCCACATTGGTGGGTAAGTACACATGCTAACTATCTCACACTGATCCCGTTTGACTGGTGTCCTGGTAACCTTCAGTTCTGCAGTCAAGGGTCTGCATGTTCATGGCCTCAATTTTCTTTTCCAGGTCGGCCATATAGAAGGAGAATCCACCAGAAGTGGCACCTTTCCAGTCAACTATGTACATAAATTAGGAGAATGAATCTCCATGGAAACAAGTCTAGAGCATTGCTTTTTTCTTTAAGAGCCACTAGACATAGAAGCTATGGAGACTGTATCTGCAATGCAGTCTTCTGGATCCTGTAAGCTGATCTACTGGTCCAGGTTCATGATGTATCTCAGCTCTGTTAGTCTGGACTGAAGGTTTGGCCGGTACGTTGTAGTTGTCTCATGAATGGCTGGACTTCTTTTGAACAGTCAGAAAAGAAATAAAAGCCATGCAGGTTTCAGTTACATTTCAAAGGCCAAACGGATGCCAACTTCTGATGCTCAAATGAATGACAGCTCTTGTTATTAATGTTGAAGCTGAAGCACTAGGACCACATAAGAATTGCAAAATAATTGGCGCCCTTTCAGTTTGCCATCGGTAGCAGACTGTCGCCCAGACTTGAAGGCACTCAATTAATTGTGTTTTAAATTAATCGTTGTGGTAAGTTCAGTAGATGAGTGGAGACCCTCCCTGGATATTATTTTTACTGTCTGGCATTGACATACAATCCAGGTTCTTCATGTTGGCCAGACACCAGACAGAGAATTACAGGGTGAGAAATGTATTCTGTTTCCTCTGGCTGTGTACCAGCGTCTCCGGTTGCTGCTGGTTCCCGGACATCTAGCCCTGCACTGAGATCTGATCAGCACTGGCACTGAAATGCATCCAGACTCAATTTCCAGAAACCTCAGACAATGTTAAATGATTGAGGAAAAAGTTCAATAGGTTTTTCCAAAACAGTCTGGAATAGCTATTGAGAAAAACACAGCACAAATTCTGTGACTGTTTGGCTTTGTGCTAAAAAAAACAACAACAGTTGACCAATAAATCATAAAAACATTACAGTCATTCGTAAGGTTTACAAATTCACATTTATCTCCCTTGTGTTTCCCAGTATGTTTGCTAGTATTCGTTTTTTTTCTAATGCCTGCACACATGCAAAGCATAGATTCAGCATTAAGCAAATACTTGGATTGTATTAAATGGTACGTTTATTCTATACTAGAACAACATTTTGAAAACATTTATAAGTGCACTATTTAGAGTGCCCTTATTCTGTACTCCTGTAAAAATCAGACTGTTAGTTTTTAGTAAAAAAGATTTCTGTATGTGTCTCCAATGGTCTGTCTGTGTCTACATCATTTTCTGTCTCTGTATTATCTCTGTTGTGTTTTTAATGTGCTGTGCCTCTGGACTGAGGTGCTTTAATGCATTTGGGATGTTTCTGAAACCAGCAGACATAAATGTTTGATAAGCTGAGAGCACATAACGGATGTTTTCCCTTCTGCCATCTCATTGACTTCTGTGAAGCTTTTTTTGGGCAGAAGTGGATGTTGGCAGCAGAGATCTGATCAGTTCAGCTGACTTTGTGTTTTAGGAAAGCGAGAGGTGAAAGGTAATGCTGCTTGTAAATTATCCTTGTTTTTTAAACGTATCACTGTAACTTCATATATTTTATTGATGAGAAGTGATGTCACATCTAACCTGTTCTCCAAGATTTTGTTTAGCCTCTGTTCATTTTAAAAATGGAAAATAAATATTTGCAAACAGTCACAGTAAACTCTGTATTTCTTGTAACTTTGCACTCTTGTAACAAGAAATTTTTTTTCTAAAACATCTCGTGTCAAATTTTTCCAAAAAGGTAAATTAGCCAAAGCATCTTTCTTTAGGGTATATAAGCCCTCTACAATCCACACAAACTCATTTCTCTGGAAATGTTTCACAAATCCAGGATTAAGAGAGTAGCATCTTTTGCCACAGGATTACACATCCATATCTGTAAAGATATATGTGTGCGTGTAAATCCATAACTGTCTCTTTTACAACAGCCTGTTCCTCTCGGGATGGGCCTGGTGGGGGTTGCCAGTACTGGAGTGATGCTTTGTCTGCACTCTTTACAAATTGAGAATCATTTGCTCTTAGCATCTATCTGGGCTGTTGCATAATTGACAGGTTTTACGTCACTGTGGTCAGCGCAGAACGATGCTGAAAGTTTCAGGTTCAACACGAGCTCTGAAGGACGTTCACAGTAATGATCCACAACACCGAACTGCTTGTATATAATTCAACCTCTTTAAAGAGGCAGCTTAGAAATAACAGGACTTAAACCTTTGCACAAAGTGTGTCAACAAGTTACACTTTTTGCGATAAAATGACAGTTTCTCTGTTATACAGACGACAGATGCTTTGCTCTGTAAAACAAGTGTTTTAATAGTAATTACAGAATATGGCCTTTTAAGATAAAAAAAATTTTTCATCTTGAATGAAACTTTGCGAAGCATATTAAATACATGATTTAAAGTGGGATACATTCTTGGAATACAAATGCTTATTTACGTCTTTTTTGACCAAAGCTTCATTGAAATGATCACTAAAAATAAATGCTTATGTAAACGCTATTTATGTAAATAAGTAGTTAGAAGTTGTACATTAGTTGAGATAAATATTTTACAACTGAGTGAACAAAAAAATGAAGCGGCCTCTATAAATACAAACAAAAGCATGTTGTCCAACAACACATATTTACTCTTGAGAGATTAATAATGACACCCAATAGGATGATGTCATACCTCCGGACAGACTTTACATTCAGACTTGTGAGTGGGCACAGTGAGATCTTTGGGAAAGCTTTTGTTTACGTCTGGCATAGCAAAACTCATAAAAGGTGCAATGAATCAAGGTGCAAAAATCAGCACATTAGCGGGCTGAGATCAGCCATACAGCGTACATGAACCTCATACAGTATATACAGTGATCAATATAAGGCATGAATATTTAACTACACATAGCATGAGAACATACAAACACAGATAATGCACACATGCCCGTTACAAACAAATTTAACTGGTCTTCCTCCAACACTGCTGGATTTCTCAACTAAAAACCCTTACACAGCTGTTACCATGGTAACTGACAGTGCTAATGACATTTCTTACAATAACATTGCGATGAACAATAAATTGGTGATTTAAAAAAGCAAATACAATGATATATTTTGTTTAAAAGGAAATCCCATTTTAATTATTTTGGTTTTACAGCAGTTACATTTATTGTAGTAATTAGGGTATTTGAGCAGAAACTAAAATGGTGAGACTTCAAGTGTTTGCAATGGTAGGCTGTTTGTCTATTTTTATAACATGTAGTTTGGTTTACAGTTGATATGTAGCTCGAAAATACTGCATCGTTCATTTTCCTCCAAAGTTTAAAGTCAACCATGCGCCCTAAATCTAAATCAAATAATCGAGATCAGCACAACTATTAAATATATCGGAATGTGTAATAGTGTAAGTAGCCCTTGATTTAGGAATCAGTCGCTCTGTTATTGTTTTATGCTGATATAAAAGAATGAAAGGTTGCTGTCTGCAGGCATCCTGCCCCCACAAATGACGTAAATCCGACGCCATTACGCACGCACGCACGCACGCACGAGTGTCACGCAGCGCTGAAAGACATATCAAAGCGTCACGCAGGCTGTAGCATACAAGACAGGAATACATTGCAGAGAGACTCCTATTAAATCCTATAATTTAATTAAACATTCAATGTGGGTGTAATTATAGCCTCTAGGTTTAATCCATTAAAATGTTACATTGAAGTAGATGCTTAAAGTCTTAATGATTTTAGTAGAACAATCACTCTGCAACATTAATATCCAGCAGTGTTACATAGAAGCTTCATTCACATAATTCTTCTTATTAGGCTATTTATGCAAATTTAAAACTGTAAAAATGAAGTGAATTTTGCCTTTTAGGATGCAATAATTTTTTCTTTCTGCAAGGAGAGTAACTACTGCTACTTCTCACTATAGATGTTCTGTATGAGGCTTCCCTGCATAAATCTACCTGCCTTAGGAAGCTACTCGCTTAAGATGTGCAAGTTAGCCAGCATCACATCATCTTTCTCTGTCTATCTAGCTCAGAATCTTCCAGCCTTAACCGGTTCAAGCTAAGAATAGAAGTCCCCTGTGTCTAGCTGAAGTCCCCAAATACACTTCATCCCTCCAACAAGACTGAGCTGCATTCATTAGCTCAGAGAGGAAGAGATATACAGGAAGTTTCTGTGAGGAAACAGTCACCTCAAAGCATCTAGTAAAACCACCAAATCAGCACCCAAACACCCAAATCCAGAACATGGTTCTGTTATTAAACCTGTTTTAAATGTGTGATATAATGTTACTTCTGCATAAAGGTATAGTTCACCAAAAAATGAAATTATGTAATCAGATACAACTGCAACTTCTAAGTCTTTTTATAATGATAAATGTCTTTTGGGGTGAGATAGCCCTGCTCACCCCATTCACCTTCACTGTATAGAAAAGAGCAACATTATCACATCTCATTTTGTGTTAGACAGAAACACAATATTGTAAAGTACTTAAAAGTGAGTGTACTTAAAAGTACTTAAAGAACTTAAGAATTTCATTTTTAGGTGAACTGTTTCTTTAATTTTTAAACATCTGCTAAAAATCATTGTTAAAAACGTTACAGTTTAAGAAGGCATTTTAAAGTTTAATATTCAGACTGACTAGCAATATGCAGCAAATAAATTTGGAAATGTCTTCTGTCATTCGTGAGCTGTAGATTTGGACGATCTGTCGAAATACATTCTAAAAGAAATGAGTCAGTCCAGGTTGCTAAGCAACAGGGGAACGAAAGAGGCCACAGATGGAATGTTTAAGGAGAAACTGCTCTCCTCCATCCACAGAGGGCCATTGGACACTAAACACATGCTGGGAAAACAACGGCACAAAAAATAAGAGCCTCTTTTTCCTCAAGCCCCCATTCCCTCTACAGAAGTGATTGTGCAGAAATCCTACAATCATTTCAACAAACTTTGTGCCCTTGGACTGTAAAAACAAAAGGTTCAAAAATACACGCTCTACATTACAGCAGCAGGAAGTTAATGCAAAACCTTCTTGTTTTATCTCTGTGGACCAAACAAAAGGAACTAAACCTGACTGACATCCTGTAGTAGAAAAGCACCCTTCTCTTCCCATTTCTTTTTCTGTCATTCACACATTCTCACACACACAGAATAATTCTCTCTGCATACTTCCCCACAAATCAACCCCGAAAACGTGTAACACATGCACTGAGCTCTAAACGTCAGTAAAGGTCACATACACATTACAGCAAATGCCCAGTATCTCAGGTTCGAGCAGCAAATATGAGGCCTGCACCATTTTAATGGCCTCCCTTTTAGCTTAAATGAAGCACCAATTCCCGGTTAACAAATATATACAGATAAAGAACAAAGGATTTAAGAGCATTTCCTGACTAACAGCAAGTAGTGAAGGAGCTTTTGACGTCCTTCAGAAGAGACGTGTTGTGACGTGTGACAGCGGTGACTCACTGAGGAAGCAGCAGCGGTTTTGCTATTTGAGTTTGACGGGCCATGGAAGGCACGTTTTGAGTCCGAGCATTGAGGAGAATACGATAGTAGGTCTGTGCCTTTTAAACCTCAATCCTTTTTTTAGCCGCTGTCCGTTCTCCGCCACGTACAGCTCTCCCTGTTGGGCTGCGGTGGCAATGCGTGCCACCAGCTCCCCGTGTTCAACGGCCTCCTGCTCGGAGCGCACAAACACCTCCCTCAGCTCCTCCAGTCGTCTCTCCATCTCCCTGATGACGCGCTGCCTCTCCTCCACCTCCAGGAGGCGCCGACGAGCTGCTTCAAACTCCATGCTGGAGCTGGGGGTCACCAGTTTGGAAGAGGGTGCAGTGGCAGCACTGGAAGGAGGCCCAGAGCCCATCTGTCCTGCAGGGACCCTTCGAAAGTCCCCCATGGAGATGGATCTACGCTGAGAAGGTAAGGGTCGGAGAAGGTTAGATGAAGAAGAAGAGGAACGGACCTCCAATCCAGCAGGATGAGGAGATTCCTGATCTTCCACACTGGGTTCTCCATCACTGTCAGAGTTGTCCTCCTCGTGCTGGTGTTTCTTCATGTTTGTGGATGGTAACTGTTGTTGTTTATCGTTGAGGTGAGAAGTGCTTGTGCTGGTCTTCTTGTGATGTCTCCTCCGTCGAGGGAGAGAGAGCTCAAGCGTTGTTTTGCTGCCTTTGAGACGCTCCATTCATTAATAAGACACCAGCACTGTTACCTCACACTGGAGGAGCTTCGTCACACCCTATTGGACAAAGGGATGCTGACTTAACTGCAGCTGATTGGATGCTCAGGTCCTGTATTCCTGCCCACTCAGCATCCTCTCTCTCCCTCCATGTCTCACTCTCTTATGTCCCCCACAGATGTCTGTGCGAGCTCACGCAATGAAAAAAGACAAAAAATTGTTCCTTTTTTCACCATCCTTCCTCACCACTAATCCCATGTCCCCTCCCCTCTGTGTTGCCCTTAGCAACGCAGCCTGATATCAGGTGGTTTGTGGGAGGCCATAACACACATGCATTCGTGTCTCTCTCTCTTTCTCATGTTCTCTTTGAAGTTATTTTATCTTTCTGCATTTCTTCCCTTTTTCTCTCATTCTTTCACTCTTTGAGGTTGTACAAATGGTAATCAATCTGTAAAAACACCATGATTACTTTACTATTAATTAAAAAAAAACATTGTTAATTTTCATAAGGGTTGTAACAGGGTTGAGACCATTGTGGCCCGCTGGTTACAGTCAAACCTGTAACCCAAAGGTTGCTGGTTCGATTCCTAATGCTGGTAGAAAATAACTGAGGTGCCCTTGAGCACTTTACCCACAATTCCTCCCTGGATGCAGCAGTGCTGTCCACAGCTCTGGTTGTGTGTTTATGATTTACAGTGTGCTCCAGTGTATTTGCACAAAGTGGACAAAATAAATGCAGTGGACAAATGATGAGCATGGCTCAGCATATCTGACCAACATTTGTTTTTAAATACAAGCAGCCTGATAAGCTCTTGTTGTTGCCAGTGACAAAAAGTTGAGACAGTGTTGAGGTAGAATCACTCAGCCATGCTTTAAATAACTTTTAAAAGCCGCATCCATCTGGGATTAGAGCAGTTAAGGGGCGTTTGTGGTTTTATTTATCAGTGATGTTCTGAGAGGTGCTGCAGATGTTACATCAGTGATTAAATGTTAAGGGAACATTAGAGAGAAACGGAGAGAGAACATGACATTGCACTGAAAATGAGGGTCAAATCTTGACTGTTTTGAGTGTGGTTATATGGACATCACATTTATACATTTGGCACTTATCCGGAAAAATCGAACCCACAACCTTTGCACTGCTAACGCACTGCTCTGCCAATTAAATATGTTGGATGAACAGCAATAGATAAAAGACTGGATTACAACCATACAGACACATTCTGTCCTTTATCATTCACTCATTATAGATTTAGGCTTTTAAATAATCCCAGCATGTTATGGCCTAATTCTGATGTTCAAAGCTCTTATTTTGTCTGACTTTTAGAATGTTAATCCAAAGAGGAGATTAAAAATATAACGTGCTAGAGATTCAGAGGTAGAGATCTGACCTGGCTCCAGATGCACTTATGATGCATTCACTGTAAAACAAACTGTCTAGGTTACAAACCACTTCTAAGAACCAGACAAGAAAATGTAAAAGTTCATAGTGTATATAATTATGTGTGTGTGTGTATATATGCATGTATGTATATATAATGTTTACAGCCTGTGGGTGTGCAGTCTGAGTCTGAAACTACAATTCAACATTGAAGCTCCAAACAAGACGACGAGACAGAATGATTATCCAAATGTTTTTCTTTTCTTTTAATAGAAAGGCATCAGGCTGAAGGTTCTTACATCCAGCCCCTTAACTGTAGACAAAAGGGCAATAATTTACACCCCTTTACCACAAACATCTCCCACCCCACCATAACATCAGGCAAGAGACAAAAACATTAACACAGTATTACGACTGAACGCTGTGACACCCAGCAAAGACAAATTAATTTACAACAGATTTTTTAAAGATTAGCCAGGAAAAAGTATCACATAAAGAGCAAAGAAAGTCTGGGGGAAAATGTAGTTAAGAGGAGAAATATATATGGTTTAAGGTTTTAACAATGTGGACAGTTTAAAAAATAGCTGAACAATGCATTTAAATCTATAGGCTACACATGCATTACTCTAGAACATAAGAGTTCTAGAGTTCAAATGTATACTTCATGAAACAGGTCTGTTTAACACATGTATGTGTGGAAAAAAATGGTTGAAACGAATGAAGAGTTGGTCAACTGTCATTATATAGCTTTTCAAATTCACTGCATAACACTGGCTTGAGGAAGATGAAGGTTAATGAAGGTTCAAGACTTGCAGAGAAAAGCCTGAGCACAATACAGTCTATAGTTGTACAACAATTAGCTTCTGAACACTGAGAATTAATGAGACAGACCAGGTAAAAATATACACATCTTTTCCTCCGCTGTCACATTTATACACTTTAGTGCTCAATGTGCTAATATAAAATAACTTCTCTTTTATCAAAAACAACAACAACACAGTTGAGCACAGAAGACGGCAGTCAATAAGCAGAAAAAACACTGGCGTACAAAAGCAACGCTTTACCATGCCACAAGCTTCAAATAGTATCTCACTTTCTTTTTTGCTTTTCTTTGTTAATAAACATACACAACAGTGTCTGAACAGTCTTAACCAGTGCTGACAGGTCACCAACAAAAGTGCCGAGCTGAGAACAAAAAAGAAAAGCGTTGAGACTGTATTTTACAAACCCATGCAGAAAACCCTTTTATAATCTGGTGAGCTTGTTCACCTGTCCATTAACCTAAATGTTAAGTGAATGTGATATTTTAACCCTAAACTGATTCTTCTGGGTGACATACTACACTGAAACTTTTCTCTCTCCTGCTTTCAGGAAGTTGACTTTATGATAGACTAACCTAAATTTAAACAGCTGAAAACCTGCTAAGACAAATAGTACAGCAGACCTATTGTACACAGATAAATCTTATGCAATCAACATGAAAGTCCAGATAAACAAAAAAACAGTACAAAAAAACAAAACAAAAAAGCAAATGAAAGCAAAAAATCCAAAACTCTGAATACAGCAGTGTTGACATTTAGGGATTACAGTACCAAGACACAAATGCACTGGCAATATCAGCTGTTTAATAACAGTATCCTTTACCTGTTTTTTCCTCAAACACACACACCAACTCCTAAGGGACTTTGAAGCCTCACTGGCCCCACCCCCAAACTTCATCAGCCAATCATCTCCCTTGCCTAGCGTGCTTGACAGCTCCACAATAGTGCTGATGACACGGGCAGGTTTGAGAGACTGTCTTTAGTCAGCAGAACTTCAGTGTGGTCCTTTCATCCCTCAATCCCTTTCCCAAACTGCATTTAGTCAGGAGTACCAAATTTCCTCCATCATTCTCTACAGTGAGGTGGACGGCAGCTTTTTCACTCGTCTCTGTGCCAGGAAGGATGACTGGATGGGTTTAAGCTCTGGGGGTGGCTGAGAACTCTTAAGTGCCGAGTATGTTGCTGCCATCGCTCCCTATGAGAAGAATTACACAACAATGTTCACGCTCAGTACCAGCTACATTTCGCAACCTTGTAATGGTGTCACAGACAATGTAGACATTATTATTATTGTCCTACAGTTTAGTGGATAAAAACTCTTGCTATTTTCCCCCAATTTGTGTTTAAAATGTTTATTTGTGTCACAGGGAACTAGGAAGGAGAATGAGCCAGAGACGACATG
>JAZGTK010018859.1:0-11650 GCA_036877625.1 Ambastaia sidthimunki | reverse complement strand
AGCTTGCCCAACAGTCATTTAATATGGAACAAGCCAACTATACAATCCAGTCTTTAAGGGACACCAAAACAACAGTATACACTTGTGTCCTTAATTCACTTGATGGGTGTCTATTGTGTTCTTACTTTATCTGTATTTATTATTTATCTACCTATTTGTTATCATTTATTTTTAGGTGGAAGCAATGAAGATCGGCGCGAAAGAAATGAAGAAAGCATATAAACAAGTGAAGATGGACCAGATTGAAGTGTGTAAAACGATGATTTGGAGAAAGGCTTTTTAAATAATAATCTTCCTTGATTCATCATCAATGAGAGACAAAAGAAACTTCTCATAATCAGTGTTTGTAACTGAAGGATCTTCAAGATCAACTGGAGGACATGATGGAAGAGGCCAGTGAGGTCCAGGATGCTCTCAGTCGCAGTTATGGGACACCAGACATTGACGAGGATGAGCTTGAAGCAGGTAGTTGCATGTGTGTGTATGTGTGTGTGTGTGTGTATTTGGAGTTTAAGGGTTTACATTATTTTTATGCACCAGAGTTGGATGCTCTTGGAGATGAGTTACTGCTGGATGATGACAGCTCTTACCTGGACGAGGCCTCGTCCGCACCCTCTATTCCTGAAGGAGTGCCCAGTGACACTAAAACCAATAAGGTACAGATTGCATTGCTAAAGACTAAAGATATGGGAAAACTTACTCAGTATTATTATAGACTCTTTGCTACCTTAGAATTATAAGGTTCTGTCTGCGTTTTGACCAGTTTTGAGATACTGAGGTTTAAAGTTTTTGGATTATAAATACCAAAACTGATAGAACTTTTTTATTTTTCAAATTAAACACCCAAAATGCATGTCAATAAGTTATATTAGAATAAGAATATGTCAATAACTCAATTTTGACAAATAGAGTTATAATTCTAAGGTAGCGACTTGTCAGAATGAGCCTTCATGCATTTGTTAATTTTTTTGCTAATTTCTGTGTGTTTGTCAGGATGGAGTTCTGGTTGATGAGTTTGGCCTTCCACAGATCCCTGCAACATGAGGAAGGATAAACACAGACCCTGTTCTGTGTTCAGTGTTTTGTTTACATGTGATGGAGGAAGTTTTGCCCTAAAGGCTGTCTGTGCTGGTATATGGCACTGAAAGTGTTTTGCTGTACTCATAGGCCAGTTTAGCACAACATTGTAACTGTTCTGTTCTGTTGTGTTTATAATGATAATTGTTTCTTACTCCATTAGACGTGGCATGCAGCTGTTTTACTCAGACTCTACCAGCTTGATAACATGAAGTGAAATGAATAGGATTGGCTGCCAAAAATATCAAAGCCTTAATTTAAAAGTGTAAAAGTCAGGACACGGACCAACCCAGCTGGCACTCACCCAGTCAAAATACTACATGTGGTTTTCAATAGGTAAATAAAATGCCTTTTGTTGCAATTGGCTATTTTAATATTTATATTTACCTCTAGTCCATTTAAACTGCAAATTTGTCATTTGGTCAAGACAGAGTTTGTCTGGCTATGCTGTGCTTGACAAGCTCTGAAGCTTTTATTGTTTATTGTTTTAAAAATTATTGTTTTATTTAATTATTGAATATTCTTTTAACATTGTCCATAATGTATTTTATTAATGAATATAATATAAAGATCCGTTACCTACAATTTAACTTTTGAAATGTGTTCAATATTAATGTAAAATGCATCACTACAGTTCAAAGACGCTTTCAATAAATTTTCAATAAAGTGGATTTTAAAATTAGTAATGTCGCTTTATTAAGGGATTGTTTGGCGATTAATAAAAAGTAACACATTACAGAAACAGATTATGCACAAAAGTCTAATAAAGATATATTATGTTTAATAATGTAATAAAACATCCAAGAGACGTGTGACGTAAAAAAACGAAAAGAGACGTGACGCGCGCAAATACGTCACTTCCGGCTGCAGATGTACACACGGTAAAGTTGTGAAGCGTTAGCTAACAGTGTGCAGAAATGTCGGAGAACTCATTGACAGTTACAGTTGCTTATGGTGATTATATTTTACCACTTTTCACTTTTACCACACTGAGAAGTATCATATATCAATATCATATAATATGCTTCGTTGAGGCTCGCTTTGAAAATGAAGCTACATCATCATTAACCAGAGATGTTTATGAACCATTAGTAAAACATCTTAGCTGCTAATGTATTTATGAATGCTAGGTTAATGCATCGTCTTATTAAGGTTAACATGGGGATAGATTGGAATCACAGATTTCCTCTTACTGACTCGCGTAATAAACGTCATTTGCTCAAGATTTGATCTGAGTTCTCATGTCTCAGGTCCGACCAAACACAGCATCACTTTAGCAGCACAAGATGGAAAAGAGCCAATATTAAAGGATTTGTGTGAGGCGCTGACAGAAGCCACTGGAGTACCAGCACCATCCCAGAAAGTTATATTTAAAGGTAATATGTTTTGCTTTAGGCTAGAGGCTATTTCCCCTCCCTTTGTTGGTTATACTGGCTTTTCCTGATGTATATAACTGTATATTGTTATACTATGTGTAACTGTATATTGTTATACTATGTGCAACTGTATATTGTTATACTACGTGTACATATATTGTACTATGTGCAATTTGTCTTCGCCTGTTTTTTGAAGGAAAATCATTGAAAGAGATGGAGGAATCTCTGTCCAGCTTTGGAATAAAGCATGGTTGTAAACTAATGATGATTGGAAAGAGGGTAAGATGTGTATTGTACATTACATACATGTTTTCATTGATCTGTAGAACTGTATTGTCTCTTGGTCTCTGGTCTGATAAAGTCTAACAAGCTACTGTTTTATTTTATAGAACAGCCCTGAGGAGGAAGCAGAGCTCAAAAAGCTCAAAGACATTGAAAAGTCAGTGGAACAAACAGCTAAAAAGCTTGAGAAAATGGACGGTGAACTGACAGGACTTAAGAATGTATGTGTGACATGCTTAAAATCTCTCTTTTATTAAGACAATAGACGTTATGCCTGTTTCATTATGTATGACATGATTTTTAGGGTTTTCTTGCAAAGGAGTTGCAAGCTGAGGCTCTTAACAAACTGGACCAAAGGGTAAAAGTTGCTGCTGAGCAGTTAATGAAGATCCTTGAGGAAATAGATGCACTGGTAATTTAAAAAAAATTAATAAAATCTGAAGTAGAGTTTCAAGTGTTTATTGTATTGAAATATTGATTTAATTAATAATTGCCATTGTTAAGTTAAAGGTAGGGTAGGTAATTACCACATGGCAAGCAATAGCAACCAAATTTAAAGGCATAAGATTCTGTCCTCTGTCCTAAGTATGCAAATACAGTTAGACAGGTAAGTACAATATCCCATGATTGTATTCAGACAGAATGTAATGATTGGACGAACAGTTCTCGGTAATAGAATAAATAAATAATAATAAAATAAATAAATTTATACCACTTAGCGAGTGGCATTTATACTTAGCGATTGCTGTTAGGACGTGAAAAGACTTTCAGGAAAAGAAGTTTCTAAAAAAAGATTGTCTACCGTGCTTTTAACTTTACTAAGATGTTTTAGTTGTTTACGTTTAAATGTAATAATGAAGTGCAATATTATTTGCAGAACTTGCCTGAAAGCTTTAGCGATTGCAAGATGAAGAAAAAAGGACTCGTGAAAACTGTTCAGGTATGTGTTTGACTTGAATTGTACATATTTACCTCAGACTCTTATTTACAAACTTTACCGTCACTTGATCTAAAACGTATTTTTTTATGCACAGGGGTTCTTAGCTCAGTGTGACAAAATTGAAGCTGGAATTTCAGATCACTTGGCCAAGATTCAGAGTAAAAATTTAGCTTTAGCAGAGTGAACAAGAACTTAGACTGACATCAGTAGTTACTGGAGCCGCACCATGAGCAACTGCAGAAAAAAATCTACCTTCGCCCCAAAGTTTTGACACACTGACACTTCAGTTAATCAACACATGACCTACACCGTTAAATAATACAAGATATTTAAAATATTTTATGTTAAATGTTGGAAACGCTTATGGCTTTGCCAGGTTATTGGGTTTATCCACATTGATCCCCCTCAAACAGCTTTGTGACTAGTTTTACGTTTGATCCATAGTCTGTTTTTCTATTGGATAAGAAATGATGGTGCTGTAAAAATGTCTTTAGAAAGGGTCTGACCCAATTAAATTATAATTTATGTTTTTAGTTGTTAGGAGTTATTCGGATTTTCACCCTCTACATAAAACTGCATTGGAAAATATAAGACTTGGGTATAAATAAATGCAGTTAGATTTTCCTGTTTATGAAGAGAGTGAGTGTGGATTGATAGTCTTGGTTTTTATCATGATTAATTCTCAGGGTGCTTCATATCACTGGCAGTTGACTCTAATGATGATGATGATGATGATGTTGTAGAAGGAAATTAAACATTTGATGACAACTTTCTATCAGTGTCTTTACAGTAATTTAACAAGAGATCTCCTTTGGTTGTTTGTCTTATCAATATTTTGTATAAGAAATAAATATTTGTAAATTAATGTTTAACAAAGAAAAACTTTTAATGTCTCATTCTACAGTATGTGAGATAGTGACCCACTGCCTTGATTTTTATTATAAGCAGCCCCACATCCTGTAATGAAATTTGGATGACTATCATACCTTATTTTAAATTGTTTATTACAAAATGTAAATCCAGATAAAACTCCAGAAATTAATAACTCAAGTCATATATCCAGAATTTATTCTTCAACATTTACATACCACAACAGAATTCAATCCCTTTGAGGTTTATCAGATTACTAGTATTTGTGTATATTATAATTATGTACAAGTCCAAACAGACTTTGTAAGAGAAGGTCCAAAAGTAAGATCAATGATCTTGCATTACTGATGTATGTATTCTCTTGCACTAGCCCATAAATGTGGGAAAAGGAAACATTTAAACACGTAGTATTACAGTGTAGTTATCATTAGTTTCAGTAGTGCCCGGCCCTGTCCTAATCGTCTTTGTCTTTGGCACCGTGCTTTAGTATGCGTGTGAATTCCACATAGTTGAAGTTTCCTTTCTTGTCAATAGGAGCCTCTCTATAAAGCTCATCTACTTCTTCATCTGTGAACCTGTCCCCCATTGTGGTTAAGAGCTCTCTCAGGTAGTCCTCCTGAATAAAACCTAAGACCAAATATTCAGCAAATGGGTCATTAACATTATATATAAAATTAAGCGTACAAGAAACAAAAGTTTTGTTTTTTACGTGCACTGAAAACAAGCTACCATAAAAATAACCAAATGCAGAGCACAATTAATGTATAAGTCACATTTAACTTAATCTGCTAAAAGATTTAAAGATTTAGAGTTAGAAACATCACAAAACACCAGTGATGGGTCATTTGTAAATGCTTACCTGTGCCCTCTTCATCAAAACAAGCAAAGGCATTTTTGATAACATCTTCAGGATCTGTTCCATTAAGTTTCTCTCCAAACATTGTGAGGAACATTGTGAAATTTATGGGGCCAGGAGCTTCATTCATCATTGCTTCGAGGTATTCATCTGTAGGGTTCTTACCTGGCAACAAAATTACAGCTTGTCAGTCGATCAAAGTCATGTTATTTAGGACTGAGTGATTTAGGTAGAGAACTAACACTTTTACCTAAAAACCTCTACTTTGTCCTTACCTAATGAGGCCAACATGTCATGCAGATCCTCCTTATCAATAAAGCCATCACGGTTCTGATCAATCATGTTGAAAGCTTCCTTGAACTCCTGGATCTGTGATTGGTCGAACATGGCAAAAACATTGGAGGTGGCCCGCTGGGGGCGCTTTTTGGTGGTTTTTCCCTTAGCCCTTTTGCTAGACATTTTGACAGTTCTGTGTTGTTACAACTGAAAAAAATACATTTTTGCTTGTTAGGTTTGCAGGTTAGAAACAGCTTAAGCGTATACAGTAAACGAGAAAACACGTGATAGTTAAAACAAACACATCAAAACACAACAAAACAAAACATGTTGCCTCCATCTAGAGTTCATTCTGCATTCGTGTCAACCATAACAATAAAATTATTTAAAACCCAAAATTTAAAGATGACCAGGTGCGTATCTAAGACAATATATGACTTTGTTTTGCTAACTGCGTTAACATTTGCTGTCCAGTACATTAGCTAGCTTACAATACGCTACAAACAAGTATCTTTAGTCAGATATATCTCCTCTGTGATCGTTCGTCCACATTCAGACATAATGGTTTTGTATGACCATTATTGGTTAATAAGCAAACTTGATGTTTTTTCACAGGAAGAAGCTAAACTACTAATAAACTAGGTAGCAAAGAAGCTGTATTATGACTACAGTAATATGTGCGAATGGGACAGATATTAAACTACAATAACACAGAAAATAATAGTGTGGAAATAAATAACAGGGTACCGATGCATACATACCTATTTCGGCAACAAAAAAGGCAGGAAACCTCAACAACAGCTGCCACGCACTGAAGCCCAGCAGCTACAGGACCCCTCCCAAGTTCAGCACAATGGAAAAGTCCCATAGACGTAACATTACATCACAGACTGGAATAGTCCATGAGTTATTCTGTGGGGTGGGTCCAAATTATGTTATGGGAAGAGTGCCAAAATAATTGCTAATAGTGATGAAATGTAACGGTGAGTTAACGGGTGTTTTATTACTGTCAGGTTTAGTTATAGTTCCGACACTAAAAATAAGTTAAATAACACTGCGAATAACACTGAAGATAGTGGCAGTAATTTTTATATTGAAACATTCAGTTTTTCCTATTACATTACATTATTCTAATATATGTTATGTGTTGTTTTAATAATACCAAGGAGAGAGCACTGAGACTTAATAAAAGGAAAGAGATGCTCATTATCATTAATAATATTGATAATCTGCTCTTTGTTGTATTTGTATATTGAATTTGGCGCGGTACAGTCTCTATGTCAGGGTCTATATTTACCGGAGCCGGTGGCCATACAAGGTCGCCTGTAATCTGCAGCTGGCAGCGTTATTTCTGTTCAGTCCCGTCCTGTCGGCCGCCTTCACACCCGCCGCTTTCATTCTCACTCGCTGCTCAGTTTTTTGGATTTTGCCCCATATTTGCCTGCAACTTAGATTTTGGTAAGTGACAGGGTATTTACAATAGAGGCAAAATCTAGAAAATTACTCAGCCAGTTTAGTGGTTTCTTTAATAACTTATATGTTGTGATATATCATCACAGCACAGAAGTGCTTGTAATTTTTGTGTTGCCTGATAGATTTAGTTTATTTAGAAAAACAGTAGTATGGCCATGTATGGTTATTTCTTTTAATTGTCTTATTAATAAGATGTTGTGATATTTCGGTTTTTTTTAATTGTTTATTTTTTAAGTACTTAAGGGCCTTTCATTTAATACACATTTTTACATTAAAAATAATTTGTCTGATTAACTATTTTGGGAAATGTACAGAATATGTTGACCAAGACAGTATTTCTAAAAAGAAAAACACCCTAACAGCCAATTTGTTATTCTTGAAATGCATTGGGAGATTTTTGTATTTTTTGTGCCTCTGAACTAATATTCAATGGGAATTGTACTTGAGGCTGCAAAAGAAGACAGGAAGGGGTCTGTGGGACGATCAGGAATCACACTCAGGATGTCAGGATCCTTAGAAGTACAAAAAGACCTGCAGCAACGGGACCTTGAAACTCACTATGAGAGTAGCTATCACCAAAGCTCCTTCTCGTCTGTTAGCTGCCAGTCTTATGCTGCTCATGTGAGCGGCCATGGGTAAGAGGCCGGGGGTCATGTGACCCTTCGCTCTTGCTGCTATCAAGAATGGCTCCTCTAGTATAGAGCAACCCATTAGAAGTGCTGCTTACCCTATTATAACAAATTCTGTGCTGCTTTTCTAAAGACTTTTTTATTCATTAAGTTACACCATAACCGTTCATTCTAACCTAATGCAATTTACTGGCCTTCTGCTTAAACAGGTGTGTAATGCTGTTGTGATTTATTTTGTTGCTGGTTGGAGGTTTGGAACTCTTTATTGAATCTATTTTTAAATCCCTTTGAAGAAAATAAATGGGAAAAAAACAGAACTAATTTGCTATAGAAATAGCGGCTATTGATCGCACTGTTTGCTTTGTTGCAGAAATGTTACTGTAGGTTTCTGTTATATCTGTGTATTTTATAGCTTTGATCACGCTCAACTTTATGAGCTTTGTTACTGTTAGATATATTTAGGTCAGAAACGTTTGTCACTGCATGGAGAAACATGTGCTCGGTCTGCTTAACTCAGTAACCGGAAGAACTTGAACCTGTGTAGAAATGATTATTTATAGTCATTGAAACTTGAAATCCCATCAGTAAGACTGGACTGTAACTGTACATACAGTAACTGTACATACTGTACAACTGCTGCTTGAGCTACTTGTATTTCTGATTGGATTTTATGTATACAGGAATTACAGGTTATGCGTTTGGTAGAAGCTGTTATCCAAAGCCACTTCCAGTGCATTCAGTATATATGTTCCCTGAGAATCGAACCCACAACCTTAGTGTTGCGAATGCAGTGCTCTAAAAATTGAGCTACAGGACAAAGCCACCGTTTACCTCTGATTGAATTTCTCAGTTTCATCATTTTATTGTTCATTTAATTTTTTATAGTTATAGAACATTCCTGACAACAATTTCGAATTGTGGTAATTGTCTGTAAATGTTACTGACATTAACTGTTGTAATCTACTGTTATTGTTTAGATAGAACGTCTGTGTTGTATTCACTGAAACAAATCTTCTAGAGGTAATCCAGAATCTAATCGGTAATGTTTTGTAACAGTGTGAGAGATAAAAGGATCAGATTGGTATTCAGATATTACTAACTGCTCATGATCTTTTGATACCAAACGTAATAATCAGAAAATCATTCAAAATAGTAAAAAGAGAGAAATATATAACATCAAACAACAGCAATAATAACAATAATAATAGTAAACATTTCTGTAATTATAATGTGCTGTACACAATAACAATATTCAAAAGACATATTTGTTAAATTGTTATTTCTAAACTGCTTCTTTAAAAATTGAAAATTATAATAAATGCTCAATATTTTGGGTGTTTCTGCAAATATTTAACATCCACTAACACACTAAGATCAACTTATGTGTGATTGTGTTTCATCCCATTTCATTACCCTGCTGTAATATTAAACAGTTTTGTTTAAACTTTCAGTAGTTTGCCATTTCAGTTTTACATAGTTTCTTCTGTGATCTTGACTGACTGATGCTCTTTAGGGTGAAGGCCTCTGTTAAGAAGAAGGAGAAGTTAAGCCCAGTCTCCAAAAAAGACAAGCGGGCTTACCAGGGAGTGGAGAAAGAAAACGAGGTCATTGGATACGTTGTACCCGTCTTTAGAAGCAGGTAGTTGCATACATCAAGAAACATTAGTGCAATTAGTAAGTCTGTAAAATTGACAAAAATGTCGGTACGGTTGATGTTTCTTTTTTGGGAAGGTTTTGGTGCTCATCATATTTCTGTCATGTTCTTCGTCAGTCATTTAGCCACTCAGGAGCTGATGGAGACCCAGGAGGAGGTGAAAGAGGAGGGCGTGGGTTATGTCGTCATGAGGAACCTGTTCTCCAGGGATACTGACTTCAAGATGAGAATTCATAAGAAGAGCAGGGAGACCACTATGAGAGAGTCTGCCGACCGCATGACTCTAAGCAGAAAGGTTTGACTCAATACATTTAATAAGATGCTTTTGCGATATCAGATAGTTCCAATAACATGCTACTTTCTTCTGTGGTCAACCATTTTAAAAATATTGATGCTACAAATAATTAAAATAAACCAGGATTATGACTGTCAGCTACTAAAGTTCTGGTGATACAGGTTTGGAACATCATGAGAGTAAATGATCTCAGAGTAATTTTTGTCACTGTAGTTACTTTAATTATGTAACCCACTTATGTCCAAACTGTGTTAAGTGAGAGTTGGTTTATTTTAACAGATATAACTCAAATCATTTTCTAAAACAACTTGATTATTGAACCCAGGGTTCTAATTTGTTTTACACAAGATGCATGAGAAAGATGAGTTCCAGAAGAAGATGAATCCAGACAGTTTGACTCACCCACCAGAGTTCATTGTGAAACCTCGTGGCCAGACGGTGTGGGAGGGAAAGAGTGTGACCCTGCATTGCACTGTGGCTGGATGGCCTAAACCCCGCGTGGCCTGGTCAGAAACATCACGCAAAACACTCATATAAGAGCTCAGGATAATAAATTCCACTACAGATCTGTTACATTAATGCCATACAGAGTCACTAAAACATTGTTTGTTTTAACTCTGATCTTTTGCCCTTCGTCTAATTCTGCTTTTAGGTACAAAAACAATGTTGTAATCGATGCAAAAGCTCACCCTGAGAAATACACCATAGAGAGTCAATACAACATGCACTCTCTGGAAATTAAAAAGTACGTTTGTCTTAGCTACAATGAATCTTTATTGCACCAAATGCGTGGGACTTATTCTTTATTAATATCAGTAACATGAGAAAGAAACTGGAAATATGTATGTAATACATCTGATACAATAGAAAATTGAAACTATTTCATATTTCATATAATTTAATATGTTGATTAATAATATTTGATATTTAATATGGATTTTTTTCTGCTGGATTGCAGCTGTCATTTCAGTGACACTGCTGAGTATCGGATCTCTGCTCTCAATGTAAAGGGAGAAAGTTCTGCTTTTGCCTCCATCATTATTAAACGTGAGTATCATCAATCTGAAAATGCAAAACTGTAATAAGTGAAGTCTAGTCAATATCTTTCTATTGAATGTAGAATCTGTGCTTTGGGGTCTTTACACTAGTGTGTAACTTACCCCAGATTACAGCTGCTGCTCTCCTGAGATTCTATTTAAGGCATCTGCAGTGCCTCAGCTTGGCCTGTGCTATTCTAGAGTCTCAGAGTGTCTATGTCTATATCCATTCTCTCTGTACAGGGTTTTTACTTCAATATCTAATACTGCAATACTGTAGCTCAATTGGTAAAGCATGGTGCTAGCAACTTCAAGGTCATGGTTTCAGTTTTCAGAGAATGCATGGACCCATGAAATCTATAGCTTGAATGTATAGCTTAGTAAGTTGCTCGGGGTACTTACTAAGCGTCTGCCAACTAGCTAAAAGTAAAACTGTTAGGTTTACCACTCATCCGGATCTATTGTAATTCAATATATAATTTAACTGCATTTCAAATTCCTCATTTAAAAATCATTGGTTTGTGTTCTAAAGGGTTCAAAGAAGATGAAGAGGGGGTTGAAAGACCTCGTAAGTGCGGCATACCATAAAATTATATATATGCATGTATTATATACATACCATACAATTATATATATATAAACTTTATTACGTTTATATTATATTTACTTTTTAATGTGCTCAGACGGTTACAGTCCTGAATATGGTGTTACCTTCAACACTACTATCATTGACAAGTTCGGTGTTTCGTTTGGCCGTGAGGGAGAGACCATGAGTTTGGGCTGTACAGTTATCGTCTACCCCAATGTCAAGCGCTACCAGCCAGAGATTGTGTGGTACAGAAACGGTAGGTACTGTTTTAGCTCACTGCTAACTGGACAATAAAG
>JAZGTK010018858.1:0-11650 GCA_036877625.1 Ambastaia sidthimunki | reverse complement strand
AACAGTTGAGCTTTTGTTGAAATTGTAATGTTAACTTGAGATAGTGGCGGAAGCCTGTTACAATTGTGTTGAACATTGTAAACAAATTTGTGTTTTGGAAAAAAAATTGTTTACAGCAGTGTCTTATGAATGTATAGCTTTCATTGAGTTACATTATAGCCTAACATTATGAGCCCTGCGTGTCTCCATTATAAAACAGACTCAGAGTTTTGGCTGAAAAATAAGCTAATGTCAGTGTTTTTAAATAAATAAATATATATATATTTGTACCAGATATAAAGATATAATTTGTGGCATTTCATTTGAGGAAGTTAAACAGAGGAAGGTTTACTTAGGCCACACTTCCTGCCAGGACAATTATGTAATACTTTCTGTGGCTTTTTTTTGTTGTTGAAAGTTTGATGGCAAGCCTTCTTTCTTTGCTACACAGTGCATCTGCGCCAACCGCTGCAGTTACACCCATACCAGCTTTATGTAACTCAACTGAGCAATCGTTTCTGTGCCCAAAAGCATATGACACACTAGATTTCTCACCATTGACTGGTTTTGTTGCCTGTTGTGTGCGTTTTCTCCATAATGGGGTCAGCCCTAACTTCGATGACTGTACTTTGTCTCCTTGTGGTTGGCAGTTCTTTAGGAAGAACGCGGTTTTCTAAAGGCCTTATTCATGGGTCATGGAAAACCATGGAAATGCTCTTAAATTAGAACTTTCCAGATGTTTGTGTTTTTCCATCTCTGTCAAGCTTAGTTACGAAGTTATCGTAAGTTTTGGTCCCCCCTGCAAAGTGCGCATTATATATTCAACCGTGGGAAAAATTTGCAGCCTCCCTTCCACTTAAAGGGTATGTGAATAGGTTTTGAAAATTATGCCATCTTACAGCTGGAAGTACAGTCTTTGTAAGCATGCTCAGTGTGTGGTAAAGCTGTCAGTGAACAAGATAAGGAGGAAGTAGGCACTAGTTTAAATAGGACATTTGAACTCTTTGTACGTTGGCACTGCCTTGCATTGCTGCAGTTCAATGGCTGCAACCATATGCACTCACGTCCTATGCAGGTGGCACTTGTGAATGCGTTGCTCTGCGTGGAAATGAGATGCATTGGGGGATGAGTCTGTTGGCAGAGCTGTTTTTGTCTGTTGAGCTAAAGGAAGTGCGAAAACAGATGTTTTTATAGAAGGCCCTCTCACTTATTTCTTTTTCCGGCATATGAGTGCCTTTTTATAATGTCACACTTTACATCATTAAATAAACACAGAACCATTTGCATAAATACTGAGTAATAGAAGTAATACCAAAGCAAAACGTACTTCGCATTGTGCGATTGTTTTGTGAAGTGGTTTATAATTGCACATTGTTGTTGCCATTGTAGTTATTTATTAGTCATATTTAATTAGTCACATTTAATATTAAGTGTTGATTTTTAAAAGTGCACATTTTGTTTCATAAACAAACCTCCTCATGGTCACTAAGAATTGGAGATCGTAACATTTTATCATTGCACAAGGCCTGATTCTTTGTAGTCTTCGAAACACCTTTCTTTATCCCAAAAAGTTTTAGAGAAGTTTTAAAGATACTTTATTTAGGTTTCACTTTTATTTACCTTTATCTTTACTTACCTAATGAAATACTCATTAGAAATGTTGTGGGCAGGCTTTCATCTGCGGCATGAGAACATGTTTAGGGTTTCATTCTGTTCTGCACAATGTCGTAAGAACCTGCAGCTTGTTTCCAGCGCAGATCTGGTTCATGTCAGGGTGGGTCTCCTTGTGTTCGTAGTCGCTGTGGTATGTGAGGTTGTCATGACAAGTATTCGGTCCGTGTGCTGGTGGAGTAGACGGCGTACGGCACGTATCTGTGTGGCCAGGAAGTGAACTAGAAAATAACAGCTGTTTTTTCATTCAACACCTGTTTAAGATGGTGTATTTGTGTTTCTTTTAATCCTAAAAAAAACAAAGTTTTGGTTTTTCAGTACTGACATTTTTTTTTAACTTAAGTTTTAGATCAGGCTATTTTTGTACTAAGCTGCAAAGATTTCGTTTATTGCACAAAGATCGTTTTATACACACTAATCTATTTAAGCAACCGTGGCTTTAATGAGCTAGTTTATATCGTAACTAATTGATATTATATAGATGTAATTGAAAGAACGTTAAACGTTCAGCTTAGAGGACCACATAGATTCAGATTATAGGTTACAGTGATTCCTGACTTCAGATGATGATGGTGGAAATCGGGTTTTGTAGCAGAAATTGTCCCTGTCTGTTTTTCTGGTGCCATAGTGGCCCTTTTAACCCATTAATAATTCATTGTGTTGCTGAGGTCAGTGTGTGTTGGGTTTCACAAAGTACTTGTTTGAATTTCAAGTTCTGCAGTAATGGGTCATTGGGTACCGTGTGTGTTTTTATGCCCTTTTGAAGTTATTCAACCTATTGTTTCTTTGACACCTATCCCTTGTCTGCTTGGCTGAATTATGTATTTTTTCCCCTTCCCAACTCAAAGGTGAATATTTGAATATCTGCTATATCTAATCAAATGTTCAAAATTAAGCCTGTACTTTGTATATTTGATAAGTTTGTGTCGCAGAAGTTTTTAGCTAGCTCTCTGAGGTTTCCCTGTTTAATTCTGGGTTTTGAAACGGGAAGGATAATGGTATTAGAACATTGGAAACAGTGTTGAAACCCCAAGAAAACTGATATACACAGGCCTGTTACATAACAAGCTCCTTGCATTTAACAGAAGGCCGAGTGACGGGGCCCAAGTCTGGCTGGCCTAAATAGATTGGATATTCTGTTAAAAAAAACAGTCTGTACTTTGGTCTGTTAACTTGAATGTTGGGGAGGTGAAAGAGTCCAAAAAGCCACTGTGTGATTTCAAGGTTCCTGGTTTTGCTGAATTAGCGTCCTTTTTGGAACGCTAACTTTCCCTTTTGGTGCCCATTTTCATGTGGAACATTTTGGTTCAACCTGTAAATGTCAACTTCATGTTTTTCCTGGACCCGATGCCTGCTGTGAACTTCAGAAAAGAGCAGTCAAAACAGTAGCTTAACAGTAGCTTTTATTTTGACATTAAACCATACGATTGTAATTTACATATTCCAGGACTGAATGTAAAAATAGCTAAGCCACATTTGTTTTAAGCAGTTTTTGGATGGTTTTCCTTATTCTGTGTTGTGCTTCTCTGTAGTTTGTACCTCATGCATATAATAGTAAGGCATTTTATGTGCCTCGTTTTTAAAAATGCATATGCTACACAACATCATATGTTAATCTTTGCAGTTACACCCATAGAAACAAAATGACAGGTTTTGCCAATTAGCATTATGCAACTTGTATTTTCATATTTTTTCATTTCAGGGTTCATAAACCCTGTTCTGGGTTTTTCAGACATTGCTTTAATATGTGACTCCAGTGAGGTAGTCAGCGATTTGGAATGGAAATAAAATAGTTGTGCAAGAACATTTAAAAAGTTGAAATTTGACTTTCCTTGTATCAGCCATTTGTTCTGATGTCGTCACTTTCCTTTTGGTGTTTTCTCACTCAGCTTGTTTAAAGCCTCCAGCATGTATACTCCGTAAACAAGACTAATGGTTCGCAAATAATGCACAAACTAAATGCAACCTCCTGCACGTCGTCTAAAAGCATGTTTAAATAGGCCACTGTTGCATCCCTCGCAGCAATGCTTGTGATCTCATGCTCGGAGTTTGTGATCCTCATGCGCTGTACGTATAATAAATTTGAGCGAAACCTTCGTTTATCCGCAGCCTAAGGAATGAGCACGTGTGTTAGCATATGCATAAATTCCTGTGAGTTTTGGATCAAGTGAATTCTGAGTAAATCTGATGTCTCTTTAAATGAAGTCCTAATTGGCTAGATTCCTGGACTAATGAGCACAGCTGAAGCGTTTGGGGCATGATTCACTTAGCTTGAGAGAGCACATATTGCTGTTTGTGTAGCCCAGGTCCTTTGATGCAGCGATCAGGCGTCCCAAAGTCCTTGCGGCATTAGCAGGTCGGTCAAGCTTCGTTGACTGCAACCCTCACAAGGTTTCAAATGCAATTTGACCTCCGACCAGATGGTAGTTACTGAACCCTGACATGATGGTTGTGAAAAGAGGCTCCATGCAGGGTAAATGTTTTCAGCCGCCCTTTTCATTCAGGTTGTGTAGTTGTTTTAGAAGTCTCCAATGGGCCAGTCTTGAAATTAAGTTCTTTCTACATGACTTGCATCAGGGCAGCGCTGTCTACATAATGTTATTTTATGCAAATTGTCCAGTAATTATTGGCTGCACTGAAAAAGGTCAGTGGAAAACTGTCAAGTTTTAATTTTGGTGTTTTGAGAATTCCTACAACAACTCTCTCTGCGTCATGGCGCCACTTGATGCTTCGATATTTTAAACTTAAGACATTGTTGCAAAAGACTTTTAAAGTCAGGGTCAAGACGTTTTTGTGTGGTGGCTGCCAGCTGTATTTTAAGAACCAAAATCAGTTTGATCCTTTGTAAGCCCAACATGATGTGTTTCATTGTCTGTATATCAGCCACTTGAAGATAAAACCCAGCTTCCTGTAACAGCTTGCTACTGCCACTCGACCTTTTGAATTAGGTTACAGGTGTGAAGCCTTATACCTTCCTTGGAACCTGGAGTTTGTTTTACATGTCATGTGGTGTAAGGCTGTCATTTCATCTGTAGAAGCTCCAGGCTCACTTCCCATATTTCAGGCTTCGTCTAACATCAAGAGTTCATGTGATCACAACTGTAGATGCAAACAAAAGTCTCCTGATTCTGTCTGGGTGTAGTCATAAGATGCAGAGCAGAATCCTTTGATGTAGTTTAAAGTTCTTAACCTGGTCTTCTGAAGAACATCTCAACCGAAATCAATACCTCATAATATAGCCGTTTATGGTATGTCTTCCTCAGATCATGAGGCTGTAGAGATTATTTGTCTGCTCGGTCTAATGTACATTGATTCCATTGAGGCCGGCCAGACGGTCTCCATTTCTCAGCATTTCCGTCGGGAGCTCAAACGAGCGATGAAAAGCATTTGTTTATTGCTCTGGTGCGGCCGCCTCATAACACTTCTGTCTGTGAAGCGCTTGAGCAATTCACGCTAAATGTCTGTGGAAAAATTCAACGTTATAGCAAAATATTATTGTAGCTTAGATACGCATTTTGTAGCTTTGCATTTTTTGGCCCGTTAACTTAATGCCACTGTTGATAATTTTTCACCTCAAAAATGCCTAGCTTACATTAAAATGTTTGGTTACTATGATAAACCCTAAACAGTTTTGGCTTCCAGGTTCCACACAGTTCTATGTTCTAACCTCAGTGTTTGTATTGTGTGCTCTGTTTCTAGAACGTCAGACCGGCGCACGGGCCAGCGTTCAGCTATGAGTGGTATGCTGTACCCTTTGGGCGTTAGCTGTGCAAAGCTAAAAAAACATTAGATTGTCTTTGTTTTTCAATATTTGATGATGTTATGACTAGAAACAGGAATTAAGACTTCGTTTTATTGTTGGTGCTTTCGTTTGCAGAGAAAAACGACCTTGACAGATCAAGCTTTTGTGTTTTCTTAATGTTGTTTTAATGTTTCAAGGACATGTTTTGCGAGAGCTGCTAAGCTGAATTACAGGTGTTCTCTGACAGATCTGAAACAGGGGCGGTAAAATGCTCCCAGCGGTGTTGTTTCACAGATTTGCAGCCGATAATTACGTTTCGTGTTACCTTGCATGCAAGATCAGGTGCCTCCATCGGTTATTGAAAACATTTGACAGACAAACCCAAACTTTTGAATTCCCTACCACTCCTCACAATACATGATGTCACAACAGGCGTCGTGTTACTCAACCAAAATCCCCTTTCAGAGGTGTTGCTCTACGCAAAGGGAACTGTGGCCCTCGGAAAAGTTTTGGATGGCTTGCAGGGGAAGTCCTTATAACTGCTCGTTGCTGTAGGAGATTAGATAAGCAGTGTTTGGGTGGGATTTGTTTACGGAGAGCTCTCAGACTAAATGGTGAGCTAGAGAGGGGGGAGACAAAAACCCAGTGACCTGAGAATTCATTGTTGTTCTCTTTATTTACAAACGCTGATGTTAAAGAGACTCTTGTGTCTTTTGCTACAGGCACGTGTTTGTCATTTGCTCTGGCTCTCGATTTATTTCCAAAAGCAACTAGTTGGTGGGTTAGATTACACTGTCTTAAGAACTGTCTAATAGACTGGTTAATTAGGCTTTGTTAGGTTATATAATTAGGCTGGTTTCAAACTTTAATTTCTGTATAACCACAGTGATAACAAGTGGCTTTTTTTGGTTAAAATACTTTAATGCATTTTACATTTAATCATTTAGCAGAATCTTTTATCCAAAGTGGCTTACAAGTGAGAAGAAAACTAAAAGGTTTGTTTTAGTTGTATTTTTAGATAACTAAAAGAGAAATAGGTGTTAAGTGTTAGTATTAATGAGTCAAGTGTTTTGATGAAAAAGTCTTAAATTGCTTAACAGGGGAACTGTTTAACAGTCAGGGTAAACTGTGGCAGGCGTGTGTGTGTGGATTCTGTGTGCGTCTGCTGGTAAGTTTGTTACATTAGTAAGCGTTGAGTAAAGAACGTTAGGAAATTAACTGATGAAATCAGTGAAGATTATGCCTGGGTTGCAGTTGTGGGTTCACCGGACATCCTTTAGTTTGAAAAACAGCTAGACTGAACAAAGGAAAACTAGTCCACCTGGGTAATCAACCAAGTTGCTGTAGTTGACCACTGTAAAACAACCCTGACCTAAAACTCTGGTAATGTTAGTCCTCTCTCTTTTCACGATCAAGTTAAACCCGGGGTTAGGCCTTTGCGATCTGTTGGGAGCAGATTTCTGAAGCTTCCACACCCCCACACACACTTTGTTTGCCATGAGAAACTACTGACAACATTTTTACACAGCTGATCTCCCTAATCTCGCATCCCCCGACGCCTTTCAACCTCTTTTTTTTCAGACTAAGCTAAAATCCCATGTCGACGTGCCGTAAGCCTGTTTTCAGAACAGCTGCAGGGCCCTGCTGGCCTTCAGAGAGGTTATTGTGTGGTCAGGGAGCCCAATAGCCACATAGGCTGCGGGGGCTGTAGGCTTTCCGGCTGTAGCTTGGAATGAACCAAATGACTTGGGCTCCCCCTTCCCTTCCCGCTAACCTCACAGGAAATAACTGTTGCTGGACAAGGGTTCAAAATTAGCCTGACTTAGTTTGACAAACACTATTGGTTGGTACTGACTCAGAGTTGAAGTTGTAAAATGGCCTCCAGTAGAACCAGCAGTCACTGTTAGCACTGAGTCGTTCTACTGGTCTTTAAAACATGATCTTTGTGGAATCGGGTTGCATATGAGAGAACAGTGAGTCAATTGATACACAACACCCCTCTTTGGGGGAAAAAGTTTTGGTGAACTTCTCATGGTGCTGTAGCTTTAGAACTTTTGAGAGTCTTTTTGCATGAGGCATTTTCATGACACACACATTTCACACACATTTCTCAATTATGTGCAAATAAACCATTTACATTTTCATATTTATACATCATGGTAGTGAATGTTACTATTAAATCAATTTGTAATTTGTGCAAAATCTATTTTATTTTCACCTTCTGATTTTTGGCTCACACTATATCAGCTCTTGGCTGTTTTTAATCAATTTTGATTTTAAATATGTTCTATGAAATCCAGTTTTACTGGAGGTAAAATGCTTCATGCTTAATTTTAAGGCTTAAATCCAAGCAAACATGACATGAAAAACAGCTTCTGAGTAATGTAACAGTAACTCTTTGTTTGGGGTGCAGTGTTGGGAAGTCCAGGCCTGCTGTGTTATGTCATCTTTTTTTTTTTTTGACCTTGTTTCTGTAACTTCCCCTTGTTCACCTGAAATAAAATTTCCTGCTGACTGTGGGCTGCAGGGAAATTTTTAAGCTCTGTAAAACCACACAGTGATATAAATAAACACAATCTAAAAAGGTGACGTGTGTCCTTTTTTGGGGTTGATATACTTTCCCGACTCCGGGCGCCGAGAAGTTTTTGTGGCAAACTGTGGCTGCAGTAAACTCTGTGCGTTTTTGCTCATAAGTTTATTACATTAGCAAGTGTGGAGTAAAGAACATTTAGGAAATCGAAATGTGGCTTTGTAAAGACTTGCTGTGACTTTGAATTGCTGCTGTCTCTTTTAAAAGTTTAGTTTATCTGGCTGAATGGCTGTTATAGTCAACATGTATCTAATGTTGATGTTAAACCTATTCTGTGTCCCTGTATGGCTGCAGTTTTAAAGATTATTCTCTTAACTAGTTCTGTCGCTAGTCCCAGTGCCCCACTTTGTGTGCCATGACATCAGCCCTCATTCCTGCTCGCCCTTTATCGCCCCCTACTATTGGATTCCCCCTCCCCGTTCAGCTAATCGTCTGGTATTATGTTTAACATTGTGTTAGGCTTTGGATTTAGACCTCTTTCCCATAGCTATGCTCGAGATTTATTGGGGTTTAGTCCCTAAGATCTTGTGCTGAGGATAGAGCACTCTGTTCCCTGTCACCGTGCCAGACATACTCATGTTTATACAGTCAGATAAGCCACACTGTTACCAGGGCAGAAAATAGCCTCGCGTGCAAGATGGATTTTATTAGCAGTCGTGCTCAGTACAGTGTTTGGGAATCAGTGCTAGTTTTTAAAAGCTGTGTTGCACTCTGATTACTTCATAATACATCATTCTGAGTCAGCAAAAGTGAATCATATGCTGGCAGCTGTAACACCATTTATTACAAAAATTATTATGCTGGTTAAGTTTATAGGACACCTTTAATGTTGACATTATGAGGAAAAGATAAAGGAGAAGCTGTAACTTTATTTCTTCTTGGTTTAAAACTGTAGTTTCACGTTGCCAAGGCACTGGTAAATTATTCACGGTAGTTTTTGGTTACCGCATAAGTAGGGTATTGTTGGTAGTTACAGACGCTTACTAGTGACCTAGCATGATGTACTTTGGTAACAATAGCGGTAGCAACAAGTATGGTTTTGTGTACATCCTTGGTTGCTACACACTGGGACAAAAAACATTTACGGTTTTATCTGCATTAGCTAATTGGCGTCAGCGAGTTTGCTCTGTAGTTGATTATTAATGGTGACCAGGGTTAATTATCTGTCATCAGACTCCACCTCTGTCATCACCCAGTTTTGGCGTTTAGATCTGTCCTCATCTGTCGCTAGGCAGCCAGCATTTTCCCTCCGGTTGTCACGGTAGCAGATGTGTAAGGGCCCGTTGACGTCAAAGCCCAGACTCGACGGCAGACTCAGACAGCATCAGAACAGGAACCCCGCGTCATTAGCCATAAAAAACAGGACTCTTGAGCTCAAATGAGCACGCATGCATCTCGAACCCGAGCCACAGAGTCCATCATTAAATCATCAACAGTTGGATAACATTAACCTCAGACACAAATATGTTAATGTGTAGATTATCATCATAAATTGCATGATGCATGTTGTGGCCTCCAAAACAAATGCTTGTTGATTCTGGCCTTCATCCGAGCTCTGCTAATGAAACCGGTCTCCCACTGGTTTTCAATCAACAGCCTGTCATCAAGGTTACCACTGTTTCAATTCTCATCCTTATCTGTTAATGTGTGTTTCAGGGCACCGGAGATCATTCTGGGCTTACCGTTCTGTGAGGCCATAGACATGTGGTCACTGGGCTGCGTCATTGCTGAGCTGTTCCTGGGCTGGCCGCTCTATCCGGGAGCGTTGGAGTATGACCAGGTAAGAACCGGCACTGATCTCTGATAATGACGTGCTGTTGTGTTTGGGCAGTACTAATCTTTAGCCTTTTGGCAGATAACGTTATCTGCTTTTTCCCCCAGTGCAGTTTTTTGGACCTTTGCGTTTAAGTCTTTTGTGGTGAATATCTTGTTATAAAATGAGGCCCAAGAGAAACACGGCCGGAGAACTGAAATCAAAACAGCAGTGTTTGTTAAATATTTTGACTGATTCGCATGTTTTCAGGGCACCAGTGAGTGTGTGGTGGTCACAAGCAGCTTCGTTTAGCAAATGTTGCCGTATTAAATTCTGTTTCGCAGAAGTCCCCTGACAAAATCAGCCCAGTAAATGTAACAAAAATCTGCAGATTGCCATCTGGGTCTTGTTTTAAAGTTGACAATTTTCCATGCTGTCTTATCAGGACTGTCAGCTCTATATTAAAAGCATTTATTTTCTGTTATTTTGACGCTCATAACATGAGAAGTGAGTCACGCGCAAATTAAAAACGCGTTAGCGCGTTTATCGTCACCGTGCACCAGTGCTGCCTGTAAACCAGATGTGCTAATTGTGTCGCGAATGGCACATACGACACTAACAAAGCTATCCTGCTGTGTTGGAATGGGGTGGTCGTGGTCTGCTGACCACAAACTCTGGGCCGCCTGTCCATGCCAGCAACGGGTCCAGTTCCACTCCACACAGCAGAATGTATTTATAACTGCAAGCCCCACTCACACCCCAGCCTGCATTATCAGCAGGTTGCCACTTCGGAGCTTTCTGTGTTTGTGCAGCGCTTTGGCAACCCGATCGCGC
The DNA here is from genome assembly GCA_036877625.1 of Ambastaia sidthimunki. Taxonomy (NCBI): domain Eukaryota; kingdom Metazoa; phylum Chordata; class Actinopteri; order Cypriniformes; family Botiidae; genus Ambastaia; species Ambastaia sidthimunki. The sequence continues at coordinate 1,081 of JAZGTK010018858.1, read as the reverse complement.
CGATGTAACACCCCTAAGATGCCATAAACACTGCTTGTTAAACACGGCAATGTTGAGCCGCGGCGCTTGTAAATGGAGAGGTGTCGTCATGGTCGAGAGAGAGATAGAGAGAGGGAATGAGGGTGAGCAGCCAAAGAGGGCTTTGTGGGGGCTTGTGTTTTCACTGTAGAGGCCCACTGTGACACACTTTTTCTAAGAAGCAACAGACGCACGCAAGAATGTCGGCTGAGATCAGTGACCACTAACATGCTGTTTCCCAGGGCAACAAAAACAAAGGTGTTTTTAGACGGCACGTACATCAGCGGGGTTGAACTGGTTTTGTCTTCTCTAAAACGGCAGCGTTGTGGTTAACCAAACACAGTTAATGGCTTTGTGATTGTTATTTGCATTAGGAGGTCATTGACGTTGTTGAAACTCGCTCTTTACCTTTCTAGCTGTTTTTGAAGCTATTGTACTAAAACAACTAGTTTTATTTTACGCAGCCTTGTGTAGCCTACTATTTAAAGGACTGGTTGGATAACCAGAAGCTTACAGGTTGAAACACCACAAGGAAGGGTCTAGTGAAGTCGTCCTGGTCACCATGACATCTCAGACACTTTTCCAGAGCAGATTCGGTACTTGAAAAATGAGCAGTGAGTCTTATATACTTGCTAATACTCTTGGGCGTTCCATTATGCATTAAAGTGAGTCATAATGTACAGCCACTATATCGAATCCACCCAACTGGATGTTCATTAAATGATCTTATGTGTTCAGATGACATAATTGTCATTTTTAAGTGAACTAATTCTTTAATAACTATATATGTATTTACTATAAGGGCATTGCCCTGTAATAAGGCAAACTATAAGTCCAAATGGTGAAGAACTCATTTCACCCTCCGCCGGAAATGTGTTGGCCTGCATTAAGCCTGCTGTTTGGTGTGAGAGGATGGACATCTGTTATGGGCGTCAAGAGTGTGGCCAACATCTTGACTTGGCAACTTAACAAAGCCTTAAGACGCAGCAGACCCAATACTGCTCTCTGTTTGAATTTCAGCTCAGTCTTAGGGCTTAGTGCTCATGAAACAGGCTTAGAAGCT
>JAZGTK010018857.1:0-11651 GCA_036877625.1 Ambastaia sidthimunki | reverse complement strand
GGGCTGTGGTCGTATTCGTTGGTCCTTGTGCAACTGGTACGAGAAAATTTGTGACAAAGATAAACTGGCTTATGAAATGTGTAAAGAAATAATAATAGACCAAGTATATTTGTCTAACATTAACAAAGATCAATAAACATTAAAAAATGACATTGCTCGTTGTTACTTCATGTTAGCTAATGCATTTACTAGCATTAACAAACACAACCCTAAAGTGTTATAAAAGAAAAGGTCACATTGCATCTCTGTAGTCTTATTGAATTGAGGAGCTTCTGAATGCATCTTACAGGTTGTAACGTTGCGGGAGACAACGGCTGTCCCAAACTCATTAGAGGCGCTACAGCTGGCTGTGAATTCAGAGGTGGCTTTGACAGAGATCATGCTAAGAACACCAGCAGATGTCTTCTGGATCTCCACATTCAGAAAAGGAAGAGGCTCGCCCTGTATTTTGTCACAGATAATGTGATTAGGTTAAAAGAGAAATATTTAAAATTGACATTCAATCAACCATAAGAAAACACATTGTTACTCAAAATTTACTTCCTCTTAATACTCTATTAATAAATATAATCCTCTTAATTTTACACTTTGCTGTAATTGATCATGGGTTCGATTCCCAGGAAATGCGCACACAGTACTCATAAAATGAATATCCAGAATGCACTGCGACTTGCTTTGGAACTCCAAACCCTGCAATCTGATTGGTTAAAACCAATAATGTAGGACCAGAAATGAATCTGATCCAAAAGCATATCTTACAGTACTGGGTAAATTATGTTTTAAGTAAAGCTGTGATTATTTCTGATTGGTCAGAAGCAGAGTATGTAAGGATACCTGTTGGTCAGAAAGCTCCCAAGTGATGTTGGGGAAGGGGTAGCCTTCTGCATAGCAGGTCAGGTTAACAGAGTCAGCCTTATTCTTTAGGCCCAAAGTTATCTCCTCTGTGATTTCAGGCTTTCCTAAAGCAGGTACAAGGATTTACAGGTTATTAGCCACTCATAAAGCACACTCATACACATTTTATTTATGGAAATGATGGAAACACAATGACGGCAAAACCTGACCCACCTTTTACATTGATTTGCACAGACTTTCCTTTTTGTAGTTCAGGCAAGGAAGGGACGGTAACTTCACACAGATACATCCCAGCTGTGTCATAGGAGGCATTATGTAACTTTAAAACATGTTTCCCCTCCAGCTGCATCCCATCCTACATAGAAAACCATAGAAGTAGAGAGTAGAGGCATCAGTCACTCAACTAACAGATATTTAAACTATTGAAATAGATTCAGTGGTCTAGTCTTAGTCTGGGTTTTAGGAGTTCTGGTCAGGGTCACTGAGAACAACACAATGGTTTTAGATTTACCTTATACCATGCTGTCTGTGTGGGCAGAGAAGACAATGCATCACAGGTTAAGGTAAGATCTTCTCCCTGGTGCAGATCCCTCTTCTCCTGTGTCACCACAATTTCATCCAAATCTAAGGACAAAAGATGATGGTCACCAGGATGGAAACATCTGATGCAACCACACCAACCATCGTCAAAGCAAAGGAACTGCTAAGGAACATGTTCTTACAGTGTATCTTGATCTGGATGGAATCTTCAACCTCATCTAACGTCTCAATATCATACGATGTGCACATGTATGTTCCACTGTCTGAACGGGTGACATTTTTCAGAACCAGCAGGTCATTGTCTGATTCCAGCAGGACATTTTCTGTTCCCACCTTCAGGAACGAACAAACAAGAACAATTACTGCCACAATGCTATCCAGATCTGCAGAAGATCTGATGAACATTTTCACATGGTTCAGAGATTTCAGAACAGTAAACGTTTGTTATGCCATATTACCTCTTTACGAGTGAAAGATAAAATAGGCTGTGGAAATCCATTTCCCTCACACCTTATCCTCACAGTGTCGCCTTCTTTTAAAAGCCCTGCGGGCGAGTCTATCGTCATTGTAACATTTGTAGTGGGGTCTGCAAAATTAAATAAAAGGGTAAGACACAGTGCAATAAACACAGCTTATTTTGTAACGTCATCCACATGTTCAGGAAAAGGGGGAAACAATCTGGAATCTGGGAATTGTTTAGATCGTGAAAAGCAGGTGCTTCATACCAGTATTAAGAAAGTAAATAATTTAATTTTGATCTCATACTTACATACTAAAAAAGGCCTTATTTTCAGTAAGAAAGGCGATAAGTATTGTTAGCAAACCGACTTAGAGGTTTACACGACCCCATTTTTAGCTAAAAACTGAAAATTTCTTATGCGTTTTATTTTGGTTCATTTACACAACAAAAACATTTTGGGTGGCTGAAAATGCAAACTTTTGAAAGCAGGGTTAAAAAAAGGCAAGTTTTTAAAATGATACTGTTGTTGTCTCCGTATAAAGTACAAAAACGCAAATTTGTGAAAATGTTGACATCATGAACCTTGTTGTGGTGTAAATATACCTTTCAGCTTAAAGTTTATGACTCACAGTAAACTATTATGCTGATGACATCAGACTCCATCATCTTTATCACACCAGGGACAAAGTAATTGACCTCACAATAGACCTCAGCATCCTCATCCTCCCTCACAACTTTAAGAAACAGCTCACTCTCTACTGTGAACAGGCCGCTGGGATTATTTATCACCTTATCCATGATCTTAACACCTGAAGAAGATGCACAAGTGTCTGTTATTGTCAAACAAACACACATTTAAATCATTCAGTCACAAAATCACAATGTCGGTCTGAGAATTTTGGCATGTTATGTGAGTTGTCTAGAACATGTTTGAAAATGTTTCTGTATTTACTACCATCTGACGGCTGGAGAGGGAAGTTGTTCTTGTACCAGGTGATGTTGGGTCTGGGGTACACGTTGTCTACCGTGCAGTGGGCAATCTGAGCACAAATACAATAATTTTTATTATTGTAATAATTCAATAATAGCAAAAGTCATAAAACTTTAGGAGAAAAAAAGGTTTTGACATTTACCTTTGATGGCTGCTCTTCTGTAATAGAAATTCCATTGTGCATACCAGTAATTACTGGAAGAGATGGTGAATCTATAGAACAAAGAAGTTTACTAAGACAACCACAAGGGTCACAAAAGTCACTCAGATTTTTTCAGATGATTACACTAGAGGGAAAGTATTGCTTAGTGCCGGCCCATTTTTAAATCTGCTTATTTGAACTTACTGAAGACTTTGAGCCAAGTGTGTCCTTCATCGTGGTCCTTCGACACATCGTGCACCAGGCAGATGTACTCAGACTCGTCACTCAGTTGCACGTTACTGATGGTCAAAATGACGCTTCCTTGTGTCTCGCTTGGCTCATAAGAGTGGCTGACGCTGATTCGGTTCTTGTAAATGTCATCTATAAACTCGTTGTCACTTGTAGAGTAGTAGATTCTTCTGCTTCTGTCCGTCCCTTGCAATTTCTGTGCAAAGTCAAACATGTTGATGTTAGGAGTTTATTGGTTATTGACTGGTTGAAGTTATTTTAAAGCTGACCATTTCTTTTAAATTCCATCCATTTAAATGAAGTTGTTCTTTTTTAAATACTGTAACTTTTGGTTATGTCAATCTTCTCACCTTGGACCATGTTATCTTAACGGCCTTCTCACTCACACTGTACAAACAGGAGATCTTGGCCTGGTTATTTAAGAAAACCTCCACCCTGTCCTCCGTGCTCACCTTCACCCAAGCCCATGCTGAAAACACATCAACACATCAGGGTTGGTAACTGGTCTTAAATATTCAACTCAATATCAACAACATCAAACAACATCCATTCTCCTCATATTGTCCAGGTTATCCATCCTAAATTCCAAAAACTGCTACCAGATTAGCTAATCTCCATCAGAAGAACCTTTAAACCAGTGACCTTATTACAGGAAACAAGGCGTTGAAATGACCAATTCTGATTGGACCACACCACCAAATGCCTAATCTAGTGTGAGCAAAGCAGAGAGAAGCCCTAGAGAAGATATTATGAGTGGAATTCAATAAGCCCACCCATGTCCAGATTACTATGTAGCATTTCCATGTGTCATGCCTCTAGAGGAAGAAAGACTCGATTTATCTAGAGAATAGTGACCCACTGTTCAGCAAGACATCCTGAAATGAGCTGGTCTCTCCCTTAAAGCATCTTCAAGCTCTTTGAATCATGAGAGAAGACTGTGAAAATACCAGCCAATGGTTAAAAAGTCATTAATCACTAAAAGACAAACACAGTCTGTGCAATGGCGCAAGTCATTCTGGTCATGCTGTTTGTTTGTTCTGAGAGTAAAACTGTTGACCAACACTTACAGTGGCTGGTATTTACAATTGATTTTTGCGCCAATGGTTCTCTGTGGACTTCCAACTGTATTGCAAATGAACGTCCTGCATGTGGTCCTGCTGGCACTACAAGGGGATAATTGAGTATGAAGAACGCTTCCACATTACAGAAATCTGATTAGTTTCCTCTATAGAAGGCATTTCCTGTGCATTAGCTCATAACAGGCGTTCTTTGTTGTGGCCATCAAACCTCCACCTTATTTATGAAAAGAAAATGAGGTATCTCCCTTATCTATAAATTACCTAAAAGTAACGCCTTGTTTCTGAGAATCTTCAAGACTTTTTAGGAAAAACGGAATTGCTTTCTCATGGATGAACTGGTACACTAAAGTGTAACAGATTGGCGTCTAAGAGGGCGGATAATACTAGACCCAGCACACTAAAGAAAAAATGCAAACAGATGTCATGAGGCTGCATGCACATGAAAGAGTACATCTGTATCTGTATGTCTTGTGGCTTTGTGTCCTGGATGCCCTGCCAGCTTTAATACTTAGATGTGATGAACTGATGTAAGAGTATCTGAGGCCAGCCAAACACATCTGAGCCAAGACAAGAGAAAGAACTGGGTGATTTATATTCCCAAACGCTGAATTCCTGACATGCAAAATGTCCCACAGGGGTCTGACTCACTCTTTTTCTCTCGAGATCAGTCCTAGAATGACCAACGCAACTCTGGGTTTCAGTGCAACCATAGGAAAGCCTACAAATGACTGTAGTTAATAGACAATGCACCTGTTTTCATCTGTCTTATGCTAAACGTAACATGTCACATGATTCTGCCTCCCAGAAGTAGCCACATGCAAACCCTCCCAGCTGTATATGGTAAAACTGAAGTTTTGGATTGGCCATATCAGTCATCTCATGGTTTATTTATAGAACGTTCACAAACTTTCAATAAACACTACCTGCAAAAGCTCTGTTGTATAAGCTACCACATTCTGAGCAATTTAGCATTGAATGCTTGAAGATACTTGGCCACCTTTATCACAATCACACAGATGTTTGTTTAATAACTAATGCCACATAAATTTGTTTTTATTAGTGTTAATTATTTACCCAACAGATCAACAGAATGTAGTTTGTTGAATGTAGTCATGTAGTTTAGAGTTTCCTCTGTCAGGGAAGATGACATGTTTGGGACAACAGACAGGAGAGATGTTGTGCTTACTGCAACAAGTCTCATTAGAAGAGACTTTTTGTGTGACACTTTATAATGTCCATTGAGTTTGTCCATTGAGGTTGTGTATCAGTTGTGTTTGATATTACTATGAAAAACACATGAGGTTACATGCAATGGCCCAAGCAAGCACATTTGTTACTAAAAACAGAATCCAATAAAGTGTTTATAATAATGCAAATAAAACCAAATTACAGTACTAGAATTTCTATTGCATTATTATCCACAGCAAAAAATATATTCCACCGTTCAGTTTAATAAACATTGGATGAGTCCATGTGTTTGTATGATCATAATTAATTGTATCACACAATCAAATTGTCACTTTGTTATTATTTAAATTTATTAAAACAAAAAAGTTACCAATTAGTACAAACAAAACAGTGTTAGAAAGAGGTCACATACTGCTTGTACATACACTATGTACACTACAAAGTTTTCTTTTAAATGCTTTAATGGACTTTGAATAAAGTTTCTGTACTTCAGCATCTAGGCTAGTGAATAACATGGACAAACTGCTGGAGAGAATTTAGAAGAAGAGCCTGAGACTCATGCCAAAACCAAATGCATTATAAAGCCTTTAAATGTTATCAGGGTTTTTAAAGTAATGAGGGCATAATCACTATTTATAATCCTGAAATCCTACAATGTTTTAGCTGCTGATCTCTCCTTGGAAAACTGAAATTGTATTGAAACTTCCTCTTACCCCAAACAACAGACTTTAGGACTGACATCATGTTGTAGCTGTTAAACTCTCTCACACACTCCCAGTCACACACACCAGTGACCTACAGCCAAGCTAAGCTTGTTACCCTTAAGCTTTTGACTCTATGATCTGCTTACAAATGCAAGAAACACACAATCATAACAAATATGGACTGCATCTCTGGAGTGAACTTTAACACTATCTCTGTGGACCTTTCCCCACGCCTGCTCCCATGAGCCTCCACTTCCCCTCCATCTCTTTTTCCCACGTCCGAGACATATCTCCGTGGGCTAACGGAAGCAAAAATAGCTGCCGATTTCTGCAGTATGGGAACAAGCAGTGAGACATTATTTATGATTCCTATAATTGTGATGTCAGAGGGTTCCATGGCTCACCCTGAGAAGTATAGGACATGCGATAGTGATCTCTCATTGGTTGAGCAGATCTCTAAAGATAGCTAGTAACTCTGGAAGCAATTGCTGCAGTCAATGTGATGGAGCACCAGAGAGAGGCTTATTCCTTTTTTGGTGCACTAGTAAGTGGCACGATGCAGGGTTAAGCATCACAAATCTCCACAAGTGCCAAAGGACCCACATTCACCGTGACATAAGAGTATATGGGATAGCTCTCAGAGACACAAGACTGAACAGATAAGACAATTTAAGATAAACATCCATTAATCTTCAGGAATGGAATGCTGTAAAGTGGAAGTCTCATGTCCTGAAGGCCAGAATAATCTAAACAGAAGATCATAGGAGAAAAGTCACAGCAATATTCGCCCTAAAGTTCTTTATAATAGATTCTTAATTTGTAAACACAAACCCACAGTCTACTACTAAAATGTCAAGTATTAGTGACCTATTGTAATGTTATATTGTAAGATCAGAGGAGAAACTGAGCTTTTTGCCAAGCTACTCTCAGCAGGATAGCATAATATAGCATAAACATCAATGGTCAACTATCCTAGACCTATTAATATTGTCAGTAGACCTTTACAAATGGACAAAATCAGGGGTGTTATGACATCACTCACCAAATCAGACAATGATTACAGTTTGGATCATTTTTTTCATTTTCAATTCAGTCCCCATGCCAAGATACATTCCAGTTTTATACAAACACTACAGTCATCTCTGCTCAATGCTGGGTGGATTAAGACTCTGAGCTGTTACATGGAGATACAGTCACACAGACCTTAAAATGCTTCTCAAATGTTTGTGATCAGCAGAGATGGGTGTTTCAGGAAACACCATTAATTATTAAACTGCATAAATGAGAGGAAAGAAGCTTTATCAACATCAGCTCCCTGAGGAACATCTTCACCAGCTAAAAGCTAAAGGGATCAAAGCTTCAGCCAGTGGCTGTTTACCACCTAGTTTCAATTCATGGATGCAAATGGATCTCTTGCAAGGCAAGATTTCCTTTGAGGCTACAGGAAGAAGGATGTATACAATCAAACACAGACTTTAATGTAATGTTTTAACCACAGACCAGGGAATTCTAATTTATTCTGAGAAAATATCATGTGTAAATCGTGCTTATGCGTAAATGTTTCCAGTGGCATCTTATAATCCAGCTATAAAAAATAAAAACAGAAATAATTTAAATCTACTTTTGAGCTTCTGACCTGCAAATTGTTTTAAGCTTAATGTGGGGAGAAACCTATTTTATTTCATTTACCTGAAAAATATGCAGCTAACTGTTGAGTTCAGCAAACATGCTAATGTTTTAGATGTAGAACAGATGTGGCTAATGGTTTTTTGTAGAACAAAAAATGAAGTGTCAGTGAATGAGGATTTGAATACGACGTGTGAAGAACAACTTTGAGGGATTTCTGGTTATATATTATACATGGCAGAGGTCCAGTATGAATCACCAGAGATTTACTGTGGGGGACATCTAGCTGGGGGCATGAAGCAGTGAGAGAAGTCTCTGAGAAATGTCTGGCATCTCTGACCAGCATGATGGCTTGGATAAAATGACCCTTTTGGAGCACCCTGCATCCTGCAAGCCAGACGCTCCACAATTCAAGCTCTGTCATCAGCCACTAGCCCCACAAGTGTCCATTTCACTCGCCAGTGAGAAAGGAGGCACCACTCGACAGAGATTGGACACGCCTGCAGGAGAAGCCTGAGCTACACTGTGACAAAACAATTTCTCAGATCATGAATCCTCAGCTGAGAACCTGGAAGGATCTATAACACTGGTAAGAAAGGTTAAGAGGTTGGAAGTGTCATAAATGATTTCACTATGCCATAAGTGTAAATGCCCATCAAATCATGGTATATTGAACATTTTTTACTTCTATCTTGCTGGTAAAGAGGCCACATGCCCACAATTCCTGAGACATTTCTGTTGTCTATATCTTATGTCAGATTCAGACACAACCTGATTTTTTAATTTAGCCCAGATGAGGAGGTAACTGTTCACGTCCACATTACAAAGGCATTACAGCCTAAAATCTTTTTCCATCTCAACAAGAGTCAAAACTATCTATTTTATGTTAGTATTTTTGCTATCTGTCATGCCAATTCCAGGTCAATCGATGTGAAAAATTTACATTTTCAATGTTAGTAAACACATCACAGTTTAAAGTGCAAAAGTATGTCAGTAGGCAGTAGTAGTGTATATACAGTGGAAGTCTCAACATTGCTCTGTTTGTTTGAGCGGTCTGACATATCAACATCAGGCTCAGCCAATGGTGTGAGTGGGTTCAAAGAGAAAGACACTGTTTTGATCACAGAATGAGACACTGAGACATTTTTCATACCCAGAGTCATGGCCTTTACTATTTCACTTAAACCACCAAAACAAAACATGAAGAAAAATAAAAAAAGGCTCAAAATGGACTTGACATCTTTATAAACCCTCACCCTCAGTATAAAGCTGTGTAAAAAGATATAAACAGTTAAAATCTGATGTTACATAAAAAGAAAATGTTTATAGACAGTAACTTTTGCCTTAAGCATGTTCCTTTCCTTAAGACTTCACTGTTCAGAGTTCTGAAATTTAAACACATTCTTAATCTAAGGCTCATTGCCATGTGATTATTAGTAACTTCACAAAACAACTGCTCATTTCACATTTTTAAAGCCACCTTCTGCCAGCTGATCAGTCAGTCTTTGACCCTTACATACAAAACTCATTGTTTCAAAATGATTCAGAGCTCTATTTTAAAAGCACATATTGGTTAAGGAGATTCAAAATAACAAAAAATGAAGCCATTTATGATGCCAGTTTCCTTAACTGCCTTCAAATTAAGTGTGAAACCATAGCTGATAAAATCTGGCCTCTTTTCCAAGCTCACCACAAATCTGCAATAGTTCCAAAAAGAGCACATTCTAGCAGCATGACTTACAAACACAAACATATAAAAGCTCTGGGGTTTTAAAACATTACCTGCCAACAAAATATTTTAAATTAACCCAAACAAACTGAAACGAAACTCAACTTAAACCTTTGTAACAGTCAAAATGAAAGATGATGTATCAGGCCCTGGCTGTAGTTATTATGCCACCCAATAATAGTGTCAAACCACAAACATAAGTAGCATAAAGCATCTGATTTCATCCCAGATCTGCAAACATTATTTATGTGAAAAGATCCAATAATATCTAAAAACAGGATCCAAAAACTCGGACGCACATCCATAAATCATGTCATCCGGAAATGGCTGTTTAGTATGAACAATCACTACTGTAGCACATGAACTGTGACCATTCATTGTGCAGGTCTAACACAAAAAAAGCAGTGCAAACTGATTTGTCCAGATTCATTAAATATACACAGACCATACAGCACAACATCCCAATCATCCATTATACTGCACATTTATAATGCACTATAATGTAGTACAATATGATTTTGTCTATATTGAGGTAATGCAGACTGAGGGCTGCAGAATGTTAGAAGCAGTTAGACTCTGGCCCAGGGCCAGAACTGAGCAGATTGTAGTTCCTCTGAGTTCTTCTGCACAGTCTTCAGACCTGAAGAACAAGAGCTGCATTCAGGCCTACTTGAGTTCCCCAGGGCAGCCTTCTGGGTCCACACCACATTCTGTAAAATGTAGAATTCTGTCTGTAGTCCACAAGAAGTTTCCTTTAACCACTTTACATTTTCAGTGTTCTGGAGGATGAATTAAACATCATCTTAAGACTGAATCTTGATAGGATGTGTTGTTATCTTAAAGGGACAGTTAGGGGGGTAGTACTTAGGGGGGTAGAAATGTCATTACATAGAAATTTAATTGCAAATTAAAGGTGTTAAAAGTGACAATTCTTGCAGGAAAAGTAGGAAATGCATTAATGACAATCCCTGTTGTTTTAATTAATCTCTGAGGCTATGTTATGCACCACAACATGATATGAACATGGTTTAACACAGTTTGTCATGAATTTACAACCACACCATTATTATCATATATACCGCCTCAGTGGGCCTATTAAAAGAATCAGGCTGAATCAATGACTCATTAATGAATCAAGCAGGAAGGTATAAGTTGACTTGGTGGATGACTATTAGCAGCACAATGCATGTCTATCCTCAGCACAGCAGGGGAAGTGCTGTGGGGAGTTTGAGGGGGTGAAAGCTGATCTTGAGCGGATTCTGTGATTGTTTGAATGCCAGGTGTGGGCAGCTGTTTGCTGGGCCTCACAAGAGAACAGAATGGGTGAGAACAGTAGGCTGTGGGAAACTTTCCAGAGATCCCAGGTCAAATTTATGGACATGAAATAGCTTTAGCTGCACTGTAAATAACCTACATAAACATCTATTTGTGTCTTGTTTCTCAATAAAAAAAAACACCTATTGTACTATTATGTCTAACGCAAGATTTTATTGAATTCGCCTTCTATACTGTACAATCATTATTGTAAGATCATGAATTCATTCCATCCCCAACGATTGTGTTTTACTTAGAATTTCCTGTGTTTGCATAAATTGTTCCTTGTTGACATGGTAAACTACATATTCCTCTCCAAAAGGCATCAAAAAGTTTTTTAAATAAAACACCTTTATTAGTGCCAATAAGTTATATTAGAGTTATATAAGAATACGTCAATAACTCAATTTTGACAAAAATGTCAGATAGAACCTTATAATTCTAAGGTAGCAATTTGTTAACCACCCAGTAAGTTCAAGTTTCTCTTTTCCTTGCTGCTTTGAAGCAATGCAATATTGAATAAAGCAGTAACTCTTCTTAAACTTCACTGTAGCTGTAATCATGTGACTCCTGTCATTTGGTGGCCTGGTGAGGGCAGAACAACTGCTAATAATATTTCTTCATTCTGGAAAGCCCTGCACACACAGCTCATGAAATGGTCTCTGTGTTTCTCCGGCGACTGCAGTTAATGCAACCAACAGTTGCTTTGTTTAACATGGTAAAGTCAACACTGCAACTTACTTTAACAGAATTGCTTTCACAAACCATTAGAAG